>CBVK0101678571.1:0-28354 GCA_900067695.1 Picea abies | reverse complement strand
TCAACTTACAAAAGTTGAGACCGACCACCACTGCGCGGACCTGATCCTGGGCTCCTCTTCAACTGTCCTCCAACTGCTTTGATTTGTATCTCCTTTGGGACAAGAAAGGCTAAAGGGTTGGGACAATGGGAATACACAAATGGGCAGAGTTTCTTTGCTATATTTTTCCTCTCCCAAATGGGACCCCTACCCCTTCTTTTATAGGCTAGAAGGAGCTAGGTATTTGCACGAACCCTCGGCCATCCATGGCTGGGAGTTTCAGTTAACTCACCCATAGCTTTTGTGTTCCATTGACAACTTTCCTTTTTTCATGCTTTTGTCGATCCACGCGGACTGTTTTAGGTCAGCCAGCATGTACATGCATGCAGTAATGGAGTAGGGCACATGGGCCTTTATAAAAGAGGTTTTTTAAAGAGTTGTTCAATAGTGCTTTGGCAAAGAAGGGATATGAGATGGCCTGACTCCAGGTAAGCATGTGTGGTTCAATTTAGGGTTATAACACACAATCTATTCAAATGACCATGCTATCCCCTAGCCTAGGGATAGCTAAGGAGATCATGTCTTGAGGCCCATAGGTCTTAGACATGGAGTACCGAGATACAAACAACTTAAGCATGGCCCTGAAGGGCCCCTCTTTTCTTTAGTGCACTCCATTTATCAACAATAATAATATCCATCCCACTACCATGGTCCTAAAGTAGCAGTAAGTCTTTCTCTATGAGGTAATGAGTCCGGGTATCATGGTATGTTTCACTCTGATTTTTGAAGCACTTGAATATGTTGCATTTAATTCTTCTTCATTTCATGAAGTTTTCTAGGAAATTATGCTCTTTTCCTCGTTCATACCTCGAAGGGTGACATGGTGCCCTAGTAAATTGATCTCCCTTTAGGATGGGTTTCCACTGGGTGGGTTTGTGAAAGGTCATCATCCATTCCCTCTATACTTACCACTTTCCATCTTTATTCCTCTCATCTCCCCTACCATTTTTAGGGCATTGGTATTGGCTACACTAGGAAGGGTTGTACCTTACCTCGTGGGAAGAAGGGGCTAAAGGCCTAGAGGGTAAAAGTAGTTGGCAAGAGTTAAAAGACAATATTGAAACATTTGAGATGCTTCGCCCAGGGATCCCTGAGAAAGTAGTGAAAATCTTCTTAGTAAGAAAAGGGGACCCATAAGATACATAAACACTCAAGGTACTAGTTGATGGATAAGAGGTCTCATCAAGAGATGACCTATTATAACCATCGACATGTAAGAAACGTGTGAATTAAGGTACGTCCTCCACTGGGGTAAGCCCACAAATGGATGTTGTATCCCTAGCTAGGGGTAAGAAGGCATTGAAGATTTGCACCAGGAAGAAAGAAGGATGTTTCCTTTGGAGGTGCCCTGGCAGACCTAGACCTAGGGGGATCTCTCTCTTGCACATGGATGTTACCCCTTGAAGGTCCAGGACATCACCATCATGACACTGGATGTTATATATAGCTAGGTTTTTTCTTTTGGAGGCATTTATGAGCTTAGTGGCATGTGTGGGCTTCATCTAGGGCGTTTAGAGGTCAAGCGCCCTACCTTTTAGGCTCAACGTTCCACCTTAGGGCCTCAACGTCACCATAGAAGGGCTTGCCGTCACCTTGGAGGTGTATTTAGATGATAATTAATTATATTTATGTCAAATTTGAATTTATTTGTAAATTGGTGAGGTCGGCCTTATTTTGACCTAAAATTAATTAAAGGTCACAATTTTTGTATAAATAAACATAAAGTACATTCATTTTTATATAACAAATCTCACTTGGAGAGAAGTGGACTAAAAGTTTCTCCCTACTTAGGGTTTTATTGGTTGAAATTGTGAAGCGCACCTCACTTGGAGTCTTCTACATGCAACTTGGATCATTTTTTGGTAAAGTTACTTGGAAATCTAGGGTTTCATGGCTTGATTATTCTTTGTGAAATAAGTCAATCTGGAATTGTCATTTCATTTGAATGGTTATGGTCTATTTTCTTATTCATGTTAAAGATTATGAATTTGCTTGCTTGACAAACCCTAGGAGTGAAGAACTTAAGATACTCCTTCTTTTCTCTACATTTTTTAGTCTTTTCTAAGGTGGTTAATTTTGACGAACTTCTAAAGCCCTAAAGTGATACCACTTTAGAAGCCTTGATCAATCATTGTTGCATCTAAATATTTCTTTAAATTATCTAAGAAGGAGGAAAACTACTAGAGCCTAGAAGTGCCTACTCTCTAGTAGCTCACCTCCCTAAAGATTGAATCCTAAGAAGACTTAAGTTACTACTCTTCTAATATTCATACTTTACTTGGATAAACATAATCATTTTTTTGCTTACTCCAAATGAATGTTGTTGAACTTTTGACTCCATAACCCCTAAAAGGAGCTAGTCCTTACAATTAGTTTGTTGAGAGATCAAATAAACACTCAAACCTTAACCTTTCTAGCCTTCACTAACTAAAACTAACACTAACCTAGCCTAGTAAACTAACCCTACCTTGTTGTTGTTACAATCACTACTACAACCATCTTGAAGCATCAATTTTTTTTCATCATCTACATTAGATGCTAGATAAACACTTCTAAATTTGCTTGTGACATTTGATTATCATTCTTCTTAGTAAATGTTGTCTTTTCATTTTCTTTTCAAGCAATTTTGAGGCATATTTATTGTAGTTGTTATAAAATACTTCTTGTTGTTGTAAAACTTCATTGTGCTACAATTTTATATCAACTAGAATACCTTTCAATGGTTTATTGTCTTATTGAAGCACTAACATCATTTTGTACTTGAAACTACCATATTTTTTCTTTGTTGTCTTGTTCTGGGTAGGTACACTTCATCCATTACATTTTCTTGATCTCTTAAGACATAAAACTTAGTAATACCTTCTGACTTGAGTGACTAGTGAGAGGGGGGTTATCTTTGCATCCTTGGTTTAGTTTCACCAGCCCTTTAGTTCACTAGGGACGTCTCCCTTGGGGTAGTATTAACATACTCCTAAATAGAAAGGGGTTTCCTATTAAGGTGATATTGATAGGTCACCCCCTTGTTATGCCCAATCTTGTTTCACTTTCCTTGGGCTTTGGGAAAGTACAGATTGTGTGATAACATTTTTGGCGCCATTGTTGAGGAACACTGAGTCAATCTTTCTCAAACACACTTTTTTGGTAATCCTTTATCCAAAACCTTCATTTACATAGCTTACCTGGTGACCCCACTAAGGGTGATCCCCTCATCCATTTAATAATTTCAAGAAGATTATCTGGCAACTCCACAAAGTTCAGGGAGATATACCAATCCTCCCAAGTCTTACAGAAGAAATTCTCCCTAAGACTCTCATGTAGTAAAATCATTATTCAGAGGCAATCTTATCTTAAAAACAATGTCTAACGTTGAGACTCAAACCCATAATCGAAATTAGGTTAACAACCAAAAACAATGGTCATCCAAACTTTTTAAGCCCTTAGACATGAAAAACATTTCAGGATACCCTAGGCCAATGCCACCTCGATATGACAAGTGGTTTCCTAAGTTCACTGGTAATGATAGTCAATGCATAGGACCATATGAGAAATTTCTGGGCCTTTTTCCAACTTCATCCCATCAGTGATGATGATGAATATTTGGCAATGAAGTTGTTTTATGCTACCCTCTATGATGGTGCTAGAAGATGGTATAATGGTCTTCCTGATGCTAGTATTAAATCCATGGATAAGTTAGAGGAAGAATTCCTAAAAAGATGGAGTGTTAAAGAGGAACCCAAAATGTTTCTAACAAGGCTTAACAACATTATAAAGGCTGAGAATGAAACTGATAGGGAATTTCATGACAAATTTGAGAGGCTAGTACAAGAAATCCCAGCAAAACACCACCCTTCAAACAAATTTATTCTCTTTCTTTACACCAAAGCCTTTACATGACCAATGGGTTTCCTTATCAAATACAAAGCTCCTAGAACAATCCAAGAAGCCCATGAGATGGCTATGAAGATTGAAAATAACCTATCATCATCCAAATTAGAACCTTTCTCTACCCCAAGAGTAAAGATAAATGCTAAACCCAAAGTGGACCATAATGCTGAGGCTACCTCAGATATTGGCGCCATCTTGGAAAAGCTACAATTCATTGTAGATGGAATGGTAAAAACCCAAGAGTTAATGATGAATAGGATTGTCAATCTAGAAATATCCCAACAAAAAGCTCGCATACCTCCTTATAAGGTGAAATTACAAATGGGTAGTCAAGGTTTCAAGCCTAAGAATGATCAAGAGGTCCCTAACACTTTAACCCATACAAACATGGTTGAGGAAACCCCATGGTGTTTCCAATGTAGAGAATCATATTGGGAGAATGAATTCCCTCTAAATAATGATTAACATGATCAAGTCAACATTATCGACCATACCATTGAGGATCCACAATATTTCCTTAATATCACACCTGAAGAACATGAAGAAGGCATAAAGGAAGCACCCAAGAGGCCTAGGATGGAGGTAATCAATAGCCTTGATCAAGAGTCAAGAGAGAAGTTGAAGAAACAAGAATTCCAAGTGTATACTAGGAAAAAGTGAATGAACCAAACTCTCTCTACTGGACCTACAACTTCACAACCAAAACCTCCACCTATGAACATACTCCTCCCTAAAACTTCTTCTAAGACTGATAAGATTGACTTAAATTTTTACTTGGAAGCTTCATTAGCCAAAATGCATGTAACCATCCCATTGAAGGAATTTATCAAGGTTCCATGCATGAAAGAAAGGTTTGAAAAGTTTTTCAATGTGTTGGATGAACCAATATACTCTCCTATTATATTACAAGAAGACCATGGACACCCACCCTTATTTATGTCATTGCTAGTAAATAGAAAATGTCTCAATAATTGTATGCTTGACTTAGGAGTAGGTGCCAACATGATGTCTTTGGAAATCATGGAAAAAGTAGTCCTAAAGGCTACATGACCTTATAGGAATATGTGCGGTTTTGAATCCAGGGCTATACCCACTCATGGGGTAGTTGAGAACGTTGAAGTACACCTTGGTAAATATCTCGAGAGAGTGATCCATATGGATATTGTGGTGGTAGATATCCCTGATGTATGGGGGATGCTTTTTTCCAGGCATTTTGCTACAATGTTGGGTGGTACATTAGAGATGGATTTAACTTACATCAACGTGCCTATGAAAAATGGGACAATTGCATGCCTTCCAAATATGCCATTGGCCAAGGTCCATGTACAATAAATTAACAATGATACTAAGATCAATGAAACACATGAGCCAATTAAGGAAAACCTTCTTCTTTTTTCTCTAGAGGATTTTCCTTTCACTTTATAGGAAGATTTTGATGAGATATAATGGCCAAAGAAAAAAGAGTATCAACAACTCTTAGATAAATATAAGGACATAGAAGTTGGATCTGTCAAGTTACTAAAGAAAAGGGATGATGATGTATTAATTAAACCAAGTCAACAGGAAGTCCTTACAACTGAATCCCACCCTCCTCTCTCAAAACAATACACTAGGGTTATACAAGGAACAACAAAGTTTGAAGCAAGAGAATATCAAGAGGGAGATATGATATGGATGTGGGACACTAAGAAAGGTGAACATAAGAATATTAAAGGGAATTCACAATTTTGGCTTGGACATTTCAGAATCAGAATGAAGTCACACAATAATGCCTACTATTTATCTACACTGGAAGAGAGAAAACATCCATTACCAGCTAGTGGATGCCTCCTCAAACCCCATCACGGGGCAGAGACTTGATTTCATAGGTAAGTTAGATTAGGTGGAAATTTTCATCCATTTTATATACCATCTGCATATCATGATAGCATAGTTGTAGTTGTATTTCCATATTCTTTTGTTCATTATGTATATATGTATGCTCACAATTATATGCTAGAATAGAGAGGCCCTTTATTTTTTTTATTATATCATATATGAACAAGGGGTGATATCACCACCCTAAGGATTACTAATATCCTTTGTTGAGATTTACCAGGAATAGGTCATACCAGAGATGTTGAGGTTCTCATGCGCTCTACGGTGAGCACACATCCCCAAGTTGGAGCTAGATGTTATCCCCTATCCTAGGGATAACTAAGGAGATCACGTATCAAGTTCCATGGGTCCTAGACATGGATTATTGTTGGCATAGGGTAATACCCAGGGTTCAACACTACAACAACACACCAACAAAACCCTAACTACTGGTCCTTTCGGAAACACCTGCAAAGCAAATAAAGTCTCACCCAAGGTAGAGGCAGGGGTGGTTGTAGAACTCAGATGTCTGCAACCTTACCTGGGACACAGATCTATGATTCTAGTATTTAACAAAGCACTTAGCAACAAACCTTTATCAGTATTCAGTTCTTAGTAACAACACAAACAAGCCCTAATTACAAAGCATCGAAGTATTCAACCAGATCCACATCAAATAACACTTAGCATAAAAGGAACATGTCAGATCTAACAGATTCACACACTAAGCACATTCACATAGGTCAGATCTAACATCCATATACATTATTAGCACAAATCATAAACAAATATATTCATCTATATCAAATAACTTAGCAAATAAAGACATCAACACACATCAAGACATCGCACTAAGCAGAGCAACGCAACATATACATGGTTCACCCCCACCCTGGGGCTATGTCCACCAACTCTTCTCTTATTTATTATCTTAGGTCAAGCTTATTAAAGGCACAAAGCATCCAAGTCTCACTCCGTAGAGGATAGGAAATCTATGCACCTCGCTAGATCCTCCTTCCTTGCATTACAACACAAAGCCTTCCACAATATTTTACAACCACTTGCACTTATCTCTACAAGTATCTCACAGTATGCAAAAATCATATACAAACCATACTTGCACTTAGTGCACCATTACCTAGATGCCTACTCCTTACATCGCCTAGACATCTATTTATACATTACAAAAGTGGGCCTAAGCATGGGTAAACCCATGGGCTGACATCCCATACCCATTACATAATCCCAAAACCCAAAAAGGACCCAAAAAGGGGTCGATATCCTGCGATCTCTTATTTGTCTTTGACAGCCCGTCGAAGTCCCCAAAATAGGTCAAACAAGACCAAGTATCAACAAAACTTGGTCAAGGGCCAATAGGACCCCAAAACTCACCTGTGACTCATCCTAAGTCACTTTGATCTGACTAGTTCTGCTTCTAAAGCCTCAAGCTTAGTTCGAGCTAATTGGACCTGTTGTTGTGCCACAACCTCTTATTCAATGAACTATTGGATGACTTCATTGTTGAAAGGTCCCTCCAGGCGCTATTCAGCTGCAGTGACAACCTGCTCCAGTTCTTCTCCTCGACCTTCAACCTCTATGAACAATTTGTAAGGCTTATCTTGTACAGGTTGGAATTTATGAGTTACTTCCATAACTCTGCTTTGGATACTGTGGATCTACTATTGGGTAGTGCACTGCTCCTGGGATCTCTTCATTCTTTCCACATATGACATGGGCTTCAACTGTGCTTGTATTGTCTCTACTTCCTGCTTTGCTTCCTGGAGCTGTGACTCCAGTTTTTGCAATTCTGGGTTCTCGGTGAGTTGCTCATACGTATGGGCACTGTAATCACTCAGTTTCTTGTATTCCATGGCAAAAGCCTTTAGTCTCTCAACTGCACTTTGAGAAGTTTCTTCTCTTTGATCCCTTACATCTTGTGGGGTCTTACGCACTACGCATACCTCTAAGTTTGCGATGCATTGTTGTAGTTGCTAGATATATTCTGTGAGTTGCTCCAGTTGATGCATGACTCGGTCTTCTTATTTTATTTCTAAGACTGTCATAGAGAGGAGGGCTCTATTAATTTCTTCTTTTACTTTGAGTTTCTCTGCAAGCAACTGTTACTTTCCTTGTTGCATCTGTTCTTTCTCTTCATCAAACATCACTTGGAGAGAAAGATTTTCCTGTTCGACAATGCTACATTGTTCTACGAGTATGCCTTGAACTTGCTTTAAGGCCTGGGTGGCTTGTTTTCTTTCTTCTTGTGCTCGTCGAAGGTGAGTTTCGACTGTATCAGCTAGTCGGTGGAGTTGGGTTGTCTCATCCCCCAAATCAAGTTCTCCTAATGGTAGTGGCACAGTGGAGATTGTGTGGCTGGACTGTAGTGCCTACTGTACCCCTCAAAGTTCTACTTCAATTCTATCATAAATTTCCTCTTGCTTGGCTTCTTGTTTCTCTATTATTTCCAGGGAGGCATCGTGTAGGGCTGCTATGAGGAAGTCAAAGTCATCATAGGTGAGGACAGTCTGCATCTTGGTCATAGTGGCTTTTGATTTCTTCCGGGAAGAAGGTTTAAGAGGTGAACCCTTCCTCTTATTCAAGGGATCAACCTTGTCTCCTTGATTTTGTTCGACCTCTTTGTCATTTATCTCTTCTACTTCATCATTAGCCCCTCGATCAAGTGATATCGAAGCAGTATTTTCTGAGGCACTGCCTAATTCTTGGGCCTCTTCAGTCTTCTTTGTCCTACTAGGTTCGGGTGTATCATGCACAATTTCTGGGTATTCAATGTTGGATATCTCGGAAGGGTATGTTGAAATAAGGAGGTCTATCGACCAGTCCTCAGTGATCTCCTCCAGGTCCTTTTCCGTTAGCTTGTAGTATGATTGAATTTGTTTCTTATGTTCATTGGCTCGCATTGTAATGTAAATGAAATGTTGATTTATGTTGAACTTCATTTTTATGTTGAACTTCATTAGGGGCCGGAACCGGTGTAGAGTGTTCAGAGTCATGTGAGGCTCAAATTCTATGGCTCTCTTCAGCTGAAGGTAATAGGTATGAAAAACAATGTTTGAATTCCACCATTTCTTTATATCGCTTGAATACCAAAGTGTAGCGAGCTTCACGGCCAATGGTTCAAATGGTTCAATATCTGGGAAGGTCACACCTTCTGGCATCTCCCAAGAAAGGAAGGCGATAAGGATCAAGAGCCAACTAAAATGAAATTCATAACCCTGATCTTGTGCTTCTCTATATTCTAGTTCCAATTGATTCACCAGGTACTTCACCCATTTCATCTATAGGCCTTCCTCACACTTCCCTACGAGGTCAATGACATAGCCAGTGACTTGTGTAGGTCGGTTCTTCCTTACTTACTTTCCTGTAATTAACTGATAGGTGAGGCACACTGTGCCATTCTGAATGGAGGATACATTGTAGCCTTGCGTCCCCTTCTTGACATCACCATAGGTGTCCTTGATCTTCTGTGGTAGCGCGTGGTCCATGGTTTTTCATGGATAGAAATCCTATGGATCAGGTCCTTTCATACTCAACCCTGTGATCCGATTGATCAACATTAGATCAACTGTGATACAATGGTCTACCCACAAATAGCTACCATGGTAACACAACAAGAGCATCTTGACATAGGCATTGAATTCCTGGTGTCTACCAAAGTGTGGAATCTTCATGAAATTCAATAGGGTGGACTGCGCGAGGTTCAGCGTCCATGACTAGGGGATTATCTCTTTGAATTCTTCCCCTTCCTCCTGGTTAGGTATTTGTATGGGGCGAGCATGTTATAGACATTTCGATCTCTGAGGTTGAAGTCACTGAACTTCAATGTTGAAATCTTGTCCTGGTCTGCTCGAACTATGTGTATCCCCTTCGAGAGGTACGCAGTAACCAAGGTGTACTCAAAATCTTTGGGTACGCTATCATGATTCACTGCGTTGGTCAGAGGCGAGATATAGGCAGACAGTATGGTTGGTATCATCTTTGCATTCGCTAGGTCATCCTTGTGCTTGGTTCACTTTTCTTCTGATGGTTGGGATGGTCTGGCTCCACGAGCAGTCGATGAAGAGGCTTCCACTGTTCTCATCGATGAGGCTTGTACACCTGCAGACATTGAAATCACTCTTTCAGTCATCAAGTCGATGAGTACTTCCTTCATAGATTCTTCTACTACGCTGATCTCTTTAGACATACACTCTCGGGATTGAATATATCAAGTTCAAGGGTAACTTAGACACTGCAATGGAATAGATGATAATAACACAATGATCACTATGCAAAAGCAACTTAGTTTACGGGCTCAGATTCTTGGTTATAAAAAGTGTTCTCGGTGCATGGCACGATGGGGTAAATAGGTAACTCAACAACGAATCTCTTGCAATGGGTATGAAGCCTTCATTAACTCGATTCTGTCCATTACAGAGCGGTCCAACAGTCTGATGGTGAGTTGCCTCACCATAAATTCCTTTCTACCCATTCAGAGCATCGATCTAATGGTTATAATGTGCCCAATGGCTATATTACTTCACCACGACGAATTCCATGTGTCGTTGTTCTAAAATCCCAACGAAGTTCCAATTTAAAAAAAAATTCTTCTGCAAAGTTCCCTCTGGAACATTCTGTAAATTTTCAATCTTATCTCTCTTCTCACTTAGTTTTCTATCCTTCTTTCCAGTGTGCTTCGTCTCAGTATTTTGTTTTCCATTCTAATTCTTATCTTTTTTTGGAATAGTTACTTCGCGTTGTTGAGATTCTTTTCTAGGATTCAATTGTAATATTTCTTATTTATCTGGAGTAGGTGCTTTAGTCTTCTAGTGTTCTTTAAACTTTGATATCCAAGTCTTTGGTGTTAAATAGCTGTGATCTGTTCTCCTATTCTTCAATCAAGTGTGCAATCCTTCTAGTTATGAAATCTTTTAACTCTTACTTTTTCTTCTCTAAGACTTCTTCTTCTTCCTTCCTCTTGGCCCAATCTCTTTCAATCCAAGGTTTTCCTAGTAACATGGTAAATGGGGCATTGTTCTCAATAAATTTAATAATCTCAAAATATTCTTCTGTCGAAGTTCCATTGGCATGCATAGATATCTGGGCAAGATTTACACATAGGGTTATCGGTTTTCCTCTGAATAATCCTATTCCTCCTAATGATGGAATCATAGTAGGTTTCCATAAAAGTTCCCAAGATCTTTCTGTCATAATATTTACCCTTTTTTCTTCATCTAGAACACAGTCAATGTCGAAGTCTCCTATTCTTTCTTCAATGCAATCTTTTTCTTTGAAGATCTCTGATAATCTAACATGTCGGTGGTCATTCAGGGTTTCTCTTATCTGTAGCAAAACTTTCCCTGATTCTTTCTGAGTTTCTACCATAAAAATAGTTTTTGTATCTGTTGTAGGGTTTTCTTGGTTCAGATTCATTCTTTTAGCTTTAGCAATCATTCTAGGGAAATCCAATACTTCATGGTCTAGTTCTTTGCAACAAAGACAACTAGGTCTTCTCCCAAGTCATTCCTTAGAAATATGTCCCAGTTTTCTACAATTGTAACAGAGGGTTAATCCTCTCTTTCTTTTAAATGATCCCCAACCCTTTCTATACTGTGCGCTAGGATCATAGTAGTTGACCTGCAAAAAATTATTTCTAGGATCTTGCATCCATTTGTTAGTCCAAACATTCTTTCTATCCATAGGTATAACATATATTTCAATATTCTTATTAGATGTAATCATATCAAACCTTCTTTCGTCTATCAGTGCCCTAGTTTTCAAGCTAGGAAAGACTCTATCAAACATACCTAGATCCATACTGTTGAAACAAAAATTTCTACTTATCTTACTTCTACAGAGCACAAAGCTTTCAGATCTAAAACTTTTCACTATTATTACCTTTATTATAGCACATAACTTGCATATTGTTGCACCTCTTTTGTCACCTAAATGAGAAAAATAAAGGTGCTTACAAGCTTAGTTGGGTCAGCTAAGCAAGACAGCAGTGAAGGAAAGGATTAAAAAAAGAAACATAAAAGACTAAACTAAGAATTAAACTAAGAAAGGAAAGAACAACTAAACTATTGAGCATAAGAACATAAGAACAAGAAACAAACAAGACTCATGTCACCAATGGAAAGGATTGTATTAGTGAAAAGAAAACATCGAGAAGAAAGAGGACTTTGGGTCCCTTCTTCTTCCAAGGGAGGGCTCTTGAACCCCCACAATTGAGCTCTTCTTACAACTTTGAAACTTGAAACAAATGGTGAAAGAATCCCAAGATAACCCATTCAAAAGGTGATGTGGATTGCCCAAATGGAATGGTGCTAGTATGCTCTTGATGAGAAAAGAGGATTCCCCAAGAGAATAGCAGTAGCATAACCTTGCAAATGAATTCCTTGAAAATGTAGTGCACCCATGGCCTTGTTTTATAGCACTAGCACCACTTTGAGGTATTGTGCAACCAACTTTTAGTGTGAAAAGGGGGCTGTTTATGGCACCTTTAGGTCTTTGACCAACCACCCAGTTGGATCCATACAATATTTGGATGTCAAATCAACTTGGAAGTTGAACCAGAAGTGGGTGGGAGGCTGACCAATCTCATAAATGCATCATTCTTAGGTGTGCGTGGCTTTTAGCGACCACAGTCACGGATCGTGCGCATGTGCACTTTTTCTACATTTCTGGATGGTGCATGTGCATGTGCACCCTATGTAGTCATAGTGCATCTTGTTTTTATAACTGGTTGTATAGTTTTGGATCTTTTGGAAATGATTTTTTGGTAATTTTGGTCCATTGGTGGACTCATAGCTGTTTGAAGATGATGGATTCCTATAACTGTTTGCGGACGATATTTCAGGGATAATAAATGCCCCCTAATGGATGAGGTTATGAGCATACGGATAACTGAAATTCATCAATTTTTCTTCTACTGAGAGTACCATTGTAAGAAAGAGTGATAGTGAGATTATCAAGAGTGACCCATTGGAGGGAGAAGGGAACCTGTAGGACCCAACCTTCCATAAGATGTGTAAAATAAATTGTGTACAAACAAGGTGGGCATGGCCCATGCTTGTTTCATGTAACTCAAAAAGAAGGGTGTTGTATAGTAACTGAAACTATGTGTTGATGTAGACAACTGCAATGCCCTCGGGGGTGGTTGTGATAAAGACAGAGGAAAATTCTGAGGAGGAACATACTTTGAACAGTAGGCAATGACACCTGGAAGAAGTATCATGGATTCTGTAGGCATTGATAGCCCAACTGAGTTCATAGGTCTTCGACAAATATAAGACCCACCGTAACATGAGAAAGTGTTGAATTCAAATGTTATGGGGGTCAATGACAGCAGGGAGCAATTATGGGTCTCTGTGTTCCATCCGAGACTTTTCATTGGAAAGTTAATGAGAGTCAAGATATTGTTGCCCTTATGGAAACTGTGTTGATGTTGACAAAAAGGGAGACGCGACTCCAAGAAGCAAAGGGATTCGTGAAATCTACTAGGTGAGGTTAGGAACTGAGGAGGTACATGGATGAAGCCAAGATGCGTGGAGACTCAAGAATCCCCTTGGTTGGGGATATATGCGAAGTATAAGTGGCTAAAACCGTTCAATGAGGTCAAGTGTCAGGGGGGACAACGAAACGTGGGATAAGTTGTGCCAGAGGCAGGACAAGGTGAACAAACTCAGAGAGAAGAGGTAGGTGGCCTGTGGGATACTCAGAGTTTACAGGCAATGTCAACATGAGTAGATGATGAGGAGTGGCCCAACCAAGAGTGACATGGGTTGCATGTGCCATGAAGGTCTCCAAAGGTGACGACAAAAAGCTATGTAAAATGCTGGAAACAATGGATTAATTACAAAAAGAATTAAAAAATTAGTGGGGATAATGATGCACATACAGAAATGGGTTCCCCAGTAATAAATGGCTTGGCCTGAGGGTGGCGCAAGTGGGTGTAAAAAATAAGTGGAGAGTGGGGACCCCATAGGCTGGTTTTTGTAGTAGGGAAATGTATGGAGGGAAATCTGAGGATGGGCAGATTGATGATGGGTGAAGTGGATGGGAAATGATGCTGCAGGAGTGCAGTCAAAATAATCCGTGAGGAAGTTCCCTGGGAGTCTTTTAGGAAGGATATCAAAATGAGGAGAAGGAGTATGTGGCTGATTCACGACATGATGTAAGAATATCGGGACTCCCATCCCTAAAGGGTTGAAAATAGCATGAGTGTCAAATTGCCAAGGGGTCTATGAATGGGAAAACTCATGTGGGGGAAAGTGTTACCGGGTGACAGTACCCAAACTGCAATGGAGGTGACATTACTACAGAGTCGGATATAGGGACCCTAAAGGCAAATTTCCGAGGGTGTGACTGGAGATGCAACTAAGATTCAAAGGGAATGATTACATGCCAGTGTTGATTATATACCTGAAGGGGTTGCATTGGTGGATGATGGCCAAGTACCTACACACATGAAAACCAAATACTCTATGTGAACAATATCTGAAGAGAATCGAACATACAATCATTTATTTGATAATTTTGAACATGAGCATGTGTACCTGGACAGGGTATGTAAAAAATGGTGCCCCGGGGGCTAAGGATGAAAAATGGCCTGAGGACTGTCTTGATGTAGAGGAAGGGATGTTGATCTTATGGCTGAAGACAGATCGAAAAACGGACACCCGAATCTCCCGGAATGGGGTCTGGAAGTTTGGCAAAAGGACTATATATAGTTGTAGGGCCCACATTGCTACCTCATTTGTACCTGCTGTCAGAGTGATTGGATGAGATATATTCAGAGGAGATTTGGAGATTATGAGAGAATGAGGCAGTTGATTCAGGACCAACGAGCTTTAGGTTAGTTGTCTTATCGTCCTGCATAGAATTAGGTTGTTTATTTGTGGGCAGGGCCTATACGGAGGGCCGTATAGGGGGTTTTATGGGTGTGGGCCCCTTAGTGTGCGGGAGATCGAGAAATATGCATGCATGGGTGTGCACATGTTATCCAGATATCCGCGCATGGGTGCGCCCTAAGTAGGGAAATAGACGTGCATGGTATGCGTGCATGTAAGCAAAACAACTGTGCATGGATGCACAGTTGTGTAGTGGACAGGCGCGCTGCAATGCACACCTGTGGACATGACAGGGGAGCATGAAGGCATCTCTGTATGGCTGACAGTCATGCACACATGCACACCTGTGGGATGAATAGGCCCGCATGTGTGCGTGCCTGTGGGTTTAAACAACCGCGCCTTGGGGGCAAGGCTAACGGGTGCAAAACTTATCTTTTTTGGAGATTTTAATGTGTTTATGTTCAAGATGGCTGATCAAGAACTAGATTATGTGGTTGCAGGTGATCATTGGGACAATGCCAATTCACTGGAGAGAGAGGGATTGGTCACATCTTAGGGAAGTTGTGGCTATTGAGGAGTCGATGGTGTGTGCCACTTTGGCAACTTGTGGGCTGCTGAAGTTCTTTGAGTGCCCCTTGATACGGGCCTAGGCGTATCTCCTATAGTTCTTGATCAGGATGTGGAGTCTGGATCTGCATTGTTTTATGGTGTGGGGTGAGAAATTAGCCTTCATTATGGTGGAGGATGTGTATTTTCTGACTGGGCTCCCTTTTCGGGGAATGTCGTTAGTGGCGGTGCCCATATTACCTGGGGACGGACAGTTGGCTACCTTAGGCCGGAGGTATTGTTCGAGAGATAATTTTATGTTGGGATCCGTGGTGAGTATAGAGGCTATGGATTCTTTAGTTCATCGCTATGTAGCAGTGATGATTGTGAGGGTATATGGGTCCCTCGCGACGTAGGGGATCAGCGGTGGTCAGCTAAGGATTATGGGGAGGGAACTGATAGGAGAGCATTTTTCCCAGGGCTTGATGTTGCATGCCAAGATGGTAGGGCAGCTCGACAGGTGTTGGGTTGCAGACTCAAGGGACTTTGCCTTTGGGTCCATCTTGGTGGCATGGTTTTTGGAGAGGGTGTTGATGTTGTGCCCTAGATTTTTATTGGGTGCACTTGGTATGTGAGAGCCGCGACTGATGCAGTGGTCATGGATTTTGATTCACCACGGTGGTGGGGAGGGTGGCCATTTTTTCATGGCCAAGGCTGCACAGGTGTTGCGGTACATGCCGCAGATCCTACTTCAGTATTCATACTGTGGGGTGGACTTCCAGGGTGATACGGATATGGTTTTACCTCCAAGAGAGGTGTTCAACCACCGAGGTATGATGTGATTGTTTATGTTTTGATATTTAGATAGTATAGCATGTGTATTATGTATAGATGGATGTTGATGCTATCCTTTGTTTGTTTGTATGTCCAGACGTGGGACCTCGTGGGCATGAGGTTGAGTGGGTTAGAGCATCGACTTGTCAGGGGCCGATGAGGCCTCCATAGGGAGAGTCGTGAGTGAGAGAGAGAGACGTTGACACGAGGATGTTGAGGCGAGACCAACTAGTGATGAGAGAGCGGCTAGGAGATGTCATTTTGATGACCCTGGTGCAGGGCCATCACATGCTCCTCCAGCCGAGGCCGGGGGAGATTTTGAGGATATTCATCGCCGCTTGGAGGTAGTTCTACAGGGTGTGCCTGAGGGCATGTGGTCACGCATATAAGATGAGGGCATCCTGGAGCAGTGTTGGGGGTTCTGTTGATGTGGCATACCATGGTTTGGTGAGAAGCAGTAGTAGGTGTTGCGATGACTGGGCGGTTACCTCCAGGGATGGAGGGACCGATAGCAGGTGGGGCACCACCTCGTGAGGGAGGGCCAGGTGGTGGTGCTCTAGAGGCACCATGAGTGTCTCTGTGTGTATTTTTGTATATTATATAGGTTGGTGAGCCCATTTTGGTGTGGTGACACTAGTTTTGTACCGAGGTGGTTCACTGGCCTACGGATTTTGTACACGATGTATTTTATGTGTATGTAAACATTTTGATGGCACTTTTGATCGATATTTATATATATATATATATGGATATACATTTTGGGGTCTTTGTGATGTTCAAATGTGTGTGAGAATTGTTTAATGTTGTGTATGATGTCTAATCTATATGCTATGACAGATTTTTGATGGTTTATGTGTGTGTAAAGGTGTCTTGATGTGATATATGCCAATCTAGTACAATGTTATATAAGTTATCTGTAATTTGATTAAATTGTCTTAGAATATGTGTAAATGTAATGAAATCAAAATGTCGAGATAAAATTCTAACTTGCAGGTATTTGCGAAAGAGGCAAGGATTGCGAAACATGGTACACATTGTTGAGCTGGAGGACGACCAGTTGAGAGTCAAGTAAGATGCTAAGGTGACGAATACGATGATGGATGGAATCAGCGAGGAGACCAATGACGATAGTGTACTCAGCTTGGTTGTTGGTTGCAGAGCCCAAACATATGTCGTTGGAGTGGATCAGTTCATGTGAGGGGGAATAGAGGGCCCAGGTAGCCAAAGCGAGATTTTGTGTCCAATGGTTGGCGCCTTCGATGTAACCGATGTGGTAGGCCGATGGGGGAGGCATCTGTCAATAACACAAATGATAGTTTAGACGTGAGGTGTGGAAAAAAAAGAAGAGTAAAAACACTACAAAAGAAAATAACCTAGTGTAGAATGACTATGCTCAGGCATAAAATTTATTTAAGTACAACCCGTTGACGGGTTCTTTGAGAGAGAGGCAATGTTGGATAATGTAAGGGCCATGCCACAGTGACTCTAATTTTCCATGAACAAAGGTATCGTGAGCGATATCATAAGCAAGGATGAGGTTGCCTTCATGAAATGAGTGAAGGTTGACATGGCGATCAAAAGTGGATTTTGACCATTTTTTGGCTGCCTCATTGTTCTGTAATGAAGATCGACGATCTTCATCCAAGGAATCTAAGTTTAGAAAACGTTGCTCCATTGGAGCAGTATCGGGCAATAGCTCAATTCATGCGGTGCGTAAGGTGGGAATTTCTCAATCGATAGGAAGAGTGGCCTCGACCCCATGGACTAGATGAAATGGTTGGAAACCAGTGGCCATTTTGACGACCATATGGTAAGCCCATAGTGCAGAAAATAACATATGATGCCAATTGGTCTTATGTTTGTTAATCGTGCATTGTAACATGGTCTTAAGGACCTTGTTAACTGCTTCAACCTACCCGTTGGAATGAGGGTAGTATGGTGAGGCGAACTCGTGGGAGAATCCTAACCGGGATGAGAGTTCAACAAAAATCTCATTCTCGAAAATTTTCCTATGATCAAAGACTAGTTGGAGTGGTACTCCAAAGCGGGATATGACGTGGTTAAAGAAAAAACATGTCGCACTGTCAACGGTGTTGTTGAAGGTAGGCATGGCTTCAACCCACTTTGTGAAGTAGTCGACTGCGACGACAATGTATTTGTGTCCATTGCTAGATGGAGGGTTGCACGTCATGAAGTTGATGCCCCATTTACAAAAGGGACCGACAGTAATGACTAGGTGTAGAAGAGTAGGTGGTGCTCGTGCTTTCTTGGCATAAAGCTGACATTTATCGCATCGCTTCACGGCATGAATGCAATCGTGAAATAATGTAAGCCAAAAGTAACCTGCATGAATGATTTTCTGAGCGGTGGACATCCCCAAGAGATGGCCCCCGCACACGCCACTATGGCAGTCGTTCAAGACTCTATCGGCCTCGTCAATAAGCAAGCATCAACGGAGTATGGTGTCGACCCCTCGCCGATATAAGATATCTCCGATGAGGAGATAGCGGGGGGATTGATGGAGAATACGTTGATGATCATCTCGTGAGAGGTGGTTACTGAACTTTTGGGTTCAGAGGTAGATAAGGAGATCGCCATACCAAGGATCATCTGAGGGGATGTAAAAGAGATGTTCATCGGGGAAGTCAGTATTGACGGGGGAACTAGTAGTAATAGAGGGGAATGTTGTGATGATTTTGGCGAGGATGAGAGCTTTCTTGTTCTTGGGTGTTGCAAATTCAAGATCGTACCCCTGAAGGATAACGATCCATTGGGAAAATTTACCATTAATTGTTCGATGAATGAGCAAGTATTGCATGGGGTTGGAATCTTCTATGACTTTGGTTGTGTGAAGCAGAATGTAATGGTGCAGTTTTTGGACTGCGAGGATGACTGCAAGGGCTAGTTTCTCTTCATGATTGTATTTCAAGGGTGGCCCTGAGAGGTTTTTACTAATGTAATAAATGACATGCTCACAATCATCATCTCCAATTTGAATGAGAACTCTTGCTACTAAGACAACTGAGGCTGATATGTAGAGGATATAGTTGCGATTATAGTCGAGTGAACTAATTAACGGGGCATTGGAGAGTGCCATTTTAATATTGTCGAAAGCTTTTTGGGCATGTTCATCCCAGTGGAATGGGATGTTGTGGCGTAGTAAGCGAAGGAAACCATGTTCTCGAGTGGCATAGTCTGGGACAAATCGCCATAAAATGTTATCTTTTCCTTGTAGGCTCTGGAGTTGGCGTAAATTTCGGGGGCGTGGAATTTTTGTGATGGCCTGGACTTTGAGGGGGTCCACGGTAATACCACTTTGGGAAACGATGAACTCGAGGAGGTGTCCGACAGTAACGCACAACACACACTTGAGGGGGTTCAAGAGGATGTTGTACTGACGACACCTTTGGAAGATGATTTGTAAATCATCAAGATGCTGAGTGTGTTTTTTGGATCGAGCTATGAGATTGTCCAAGTATGCGAGAATGATATGAGCCAGATCATGAAAAATGTATGTCATAGCCCATTGGAAAGTTGCGCCAGCGTTTTTTAGGCCAAAAGGCATGACACAATATGAAAAAGTACCCCAAGGGGTTGTGAATGTGGTCTTGTATTGATCGGATGGATGGATTTGGATTTGGTTATAGCTAGAGAAACCATCCATGAAGGATAAAGCCTCATAGCCTGTGTAGTCATCGATAATTTGATCAATGAAAGGCGTTGGAAAGTTGTCTTTGGGACAGGCGTGATTGAGATTGCGAAAGTCTGTGCATACACGGATGGTGCCCTATTTTTTGTTAATGGGGACAGGGTTGGAGACCCATGAGGTATAGGCGATGGGGTAGATGAACCCAGCCGTGCGTAATTTGTCAAACTCAGCTTTGATGGCTGCTGCTTTGGATGGGTGTAGCAGTTGTTGTTTTTGGTGAATTGGTGTGATATCAGGCCAGGTGTCTATGTGATGTTCGACAATAGAGAGATCAAGGCCAGACATCTCTGTGTATGACCAGGAAAAAATATCCTGGTACTCTTGGAAGAGGGCTTTGTAGGTGGTGACTTCTTTAGGAGTGCATGCGACGCCAATGGTGATTTCCTCGACGACTCCATTTTTTATGGAAATATCGATTTTGATGGTAAGGGAAATGTTGTCCATATTGCCTTCTTCAAAAACGTCAGGGGCAGGGATGGGGTTGTTGAACTAGTTGATATGCCCTAATGGGATAAAATCCTTGGTTTCGACTGTATATATGGGGTGTTGGTTAGGAGGCGTGAAGGCTTCCTATGAAAAGAAGAGCGCTCTGTGGTGCAGCACATCCCATGGGTAGTCGGGGGTGGTTAATTCCTCGAGTATGTCCTCGTCACAGTGAAATTGTCGGGAATACAAGGGATCTAAAAGAGTGATATCAGTGACTGTCACCATGTGGTTATCTTATGGTGGTGAATAAGCATGAGGGATGGCGCAATGAGATTGCGATGGTTTGCTCTTCATAAACCAAATACCGAGATACTGAGGGTTATAAATGGTAGTTGGGCGTAAAATTTCCGTGGGGAAATGAATGGGAGAATTGGGGGGATTTGGGGGTAAATCGTCGTATAAGTCATCCAAGAACCATGGAGGAGTGGGGAGTGCTTCTGGCTCAGGAGAAATAATATGAAGAATCTCTAGTGATGGGTTAACGTTAATCATCAATTCTGTAGGGGGTGTAGGATTTTGAATGAGGGTCACTTGTCCTTGCCTATATTCAATGATCATAGGACATTGATATGTGAAATGATCTAGGGATTCGCAGAGAGAGCAAGGTCATATCATACGTTCATTGATTGAGGTTGTGACATAATGGATGTCGGTGACAGGAGTTGGGGTGGGTGTGTCCTGAAAGCTCTGGCATACAGTTGTTAGTGTTTGTCGGAATTGAGGTAACGCTGGACAGTGGTGTGTGTAATGGCCATATTTTGAATAGATGGCACATGCAAATTTGGTTCGCAGTCCTTTGTTACTTGTGTTCTGTGAGATAGCAATAATATTGGAGGAAGCGATGAGCGGTGGTGGTGCTTGAGGGAGTTGGATGAGATTACATAACTCGGGGAGAGATGGGCATTTGTTGGTGGGGTGGCCATCTTTCTCGCATAGTGCACAAGGAGGGTGGATGCGTGGGGGAAGTGGAATTGTAGGCTCCTTATTCTTTCGCCTACCCCCAGTTGTAGCAGGGGGGTTAGTGGGTGCAGGTGTAGGGGGTATGGTGGGAGTGAGTATGGGAATTTGCATTGGGATTCCTTCTGTTTGGGGAGGGAGGGATGGTTGAGGAACCATCTCAGGTGGATGTAAATACCAAACTGGGATTGCCAGTACCATATTAGGAAGGGTAAGCGTTGCAATGACCTGGAAAGACTATACACCTGGTGGGGGGTAAAATAAAGGGATTTGAGTAATGTCTTGGGGAACTGTCTCCCAAACTGGGATATGGCCTTGTGGTGAGGTGAAATCGTGAACAAGTGGAGTCAATGAGTTCACAAGAGATTCTTGAGGGAGGAGCTCTGCGACTAGTGGGACGTTAGATATAAGAGAATCCTTACTAGGAGGAAGGGTATCCTCAATGTTAGTTCCTTTGGATGAGATGATACATACCTTATTGGAAGGATGAATGAGTGGTGGTGCACCATGGTAAGTTCCTAACAAGGATGGGTCTTTGAAAATTCTAGGGGCCATCTCGATGAGTGGGTATGCCTCAGGATTAGTGTGGATGAGAGGGAGAATGTTATCAATGTTGGCAGAAGGGTTAGGCTCATAGTGTGAAACTTGGTCAATGGTAATGATCTTCCCGTTATAGGGGAACATCATGGTTCGAAAGACAGAAGAGGCAACTGCCTTCATAGCGTACATGTAGCTACGACCGAACAAGATATTGTAATCGAGTGGGGCATCGATAACTTCAATGTCAATGAGAATGGTCTTGCCCTCGAGTTCTACAGGGACATTTTGGAAGAGCCCTTCGGGAGAAGATGGTCATCTGTCATAAGCTCTTAAGGTAATGGAAAATGGTATGAGTTCGGGGGAACCAAGTTTCTGCCATACAGACTTGGACATGATGCATGTGGATGCACCTTCATCGATGATGCCCCAATGAACTATACTGTTCCGAATTTTAACAAGGATTTGAAAAGCGATGAGAGTGGGGAGGCGAGGTTCTTCGCTGTCGAGATCAAATGTGATGAGTTGAGTATCCGTAGGGTCGACTTCCCCCAAGGTGGAAAGTAATGATTTCCGTTGAGTGGGAAAAGTTTGAAGTACTTCTAATACTGACATGGTAGCGAGGACTATGCCAAGTCATCGACCAAACTGTAATTATGAGCTGCCCTAGCCTACGGGTTGTGGACATTCCTGCGCAATGGGATGCGGGGGATGCAAAGAGGTGTTTCCGTGTTAGGGCGAGGGATCATCAAAGGGGATCCTGTTGGTGGTGGGATTGTTTATGAGGGAATGGGAAGAGACTTAGAGGGTGCACGGTATTGACGACTACTTGTTTGTAGAAGGACTTCTTCCTCACTAGTGAGGAGGATAGTACGATCTACGAGATTGCTTGGATTGAGATATTGTCCCAACTGTGGTGGGGTAGGCTGCATGTCCTGTTGGGTGTTCATCACTCCTTGGTGTGGAATGGGGTTCTGCAGCATAGATGGGGGTGGTTGTTGCACGTATTGTTGTGGGGCCTGTTGAGGGGCAGGCGGTGCTGGAGAATGTGGTCCATTCATTGAGTCTTTCATCCATTTAAAATCAGTGATTTGGGGGCAATGATGATTATAATGACCGAACTCACCGCAAAGGGCATAGGGGAAGTTGGTTCGAAGGTTATTTTATTTTTCCCTTGACGCCTGTTATTGTTGCCCCCTTGGGGGTTCTGAGTCCCTTGGTTCTGGTTGCCCCCAGTAGGTTGGTTCTGTTGGGGGTGATTTCCACCTTGACTTGGGTTGTTATTGTTCCGGTTTTTTCCTTTCTTTTTGGCATTATTCAACTAATGAGTTGGATTTTTTGTATTCAACTGTTCAAAATTTTTATATTGTTGAATGGGAGAGGGTTGAACAAAATTAACCCCAGCGTGAGGGTGTCCTGGTGGTGGAGCCATGGGCTGTGGAGGGCTAGGAAATGGAAAGTATGGATTATGTTGTGGTAATGATCCATAAGGTACATAGGAAGGAGTGGCGCTTTTGCTAGTACTTAGAGTATAATTTGAGGTAGAGGGAGTACCAAAACTTGTTTGGATAGGTGGGTGTATTGTGGGTGTTGGCGGTGGCCCACTGATGGGTGGAGGAAGGGAAACAAGGTATGGTTGTTGATAAGGGGGTGGAGGATAATAAGGGGTTCCTCCATATGCCAGCGGATATTGAGGTGTGCCATACATTGGTGGTTGTTGGGGTGGCAGATTGTGGTGTGTGGTGGTACCAATCAATCCGTCTGTTGAGTGAGACATCCCAAGCTTATCTTGGCCAAATGGCATGGGTCTTGGGAGATCAGGGAGTACTGCATACAAGTATCCTGATTGTGAATAGATGAGGTCGTATTGTTGAGCCTTACTGATGGATTCTTCTTCTGATTAGGGGAAGGTGGAAGCCACATCTTTACCGAGGAGAGAGACAAGTGATCTGAGAAACCAATCGAGACATTGTTGTTTGGTGGTTTTTGCTTTGCACAAAATACGTCGTCGACGCCACTCGTGAATGTGATCAGTGATATGTGTGGCTGAGGTTTGTTTAAAATCAGAGAGTATTTTAAGACCATTGTCATGACCGATTGGTAATTGGAAAAAGGTAAAAAATTCTTTGGCCAGGGATTCGAAATTCGCATGGGACCCTGATTTTTTGTCTACATACCATTTGGATGATGGGCCAATGAGTGTGCGTTGAAATAATCGTAGTTGGATGGAATCATCCATAATGTTGTTGGAAGAGCACCATAAGTGGAAAGTCATGACATGGTTGGCAGGGTCATCTCTTGCCTTTCCTTCAAAACTTGGGGATATCTGAAGGTAGTTTGGTAGGCATTGAAGGCCATGTGGGGTCATGCAATATAGGATCATTTGTGAGTTTTCTTAGGTCTGGTATGTTGAGAGAGGCCAAGTATGGCATCTGGAGTGGTGGTGGAGGATTAATTCCATCTATGGTGTGAGTGTTTTGTGAACCTGACCCTTGAGGGGGACTAGGTGGGTTTGTACTTCCCCCTTGAGAGGAAGTTGGTCCCCTGCTTCTGTGTAAAGGAGAGAGAGTGGGCGGTGGACCTTGGGAATTGGACCCAAGTAAGGTGGAACCAAGAAAGCATATTGTCAGGCTGCTAATTTGAAGATTTGAATGACCTGAAACACTAAATTGTCAAACCAGGGTTGGTAAACTTTGAGCTGATACACTGTATGTGCAGGTAAGATAATTCCTATCTAAAGACTATCCTGAAAAGAAAACATAAACTCACTCTGAGAACTTGAATCTTAATGACGATCTTGAAACTTATCATTTCCTATTTAAGTCATCAACAGAAAACAGTCTTATGTTTAAATGCTGGTGCTTCTATTTCCATTCATAAGTATGATTTCACAAGCTTATTCCACCACTACTTTTAGTCATCTATTATCACCATTTCTATTCAAGCCACGACAAAAAGAGTGTTTCCTAAAATGCATTTAACCTGAACATTAAAATCAATCTAAATCTATCTACAGGAAAACAGAGTACTACCCTACTTACTGGTACCGAAAGCTCCCTTTACTTTAACTGTAATCTATTTGTTCTAATGAAGCAAGGTAACTAACTATTTAACAAAGCAAAGTTCATGCCAATTCTAAGTTATGTTCGAATTGAAAACTAGAAGCCAAACAAACCACGTTCATACTCTAAACCCTACAGGCATCAGTTATGCATTCAATACTCAGCAACGTCAAAGATAACAGTACGCTGGAACGATTCAATTGGGGAATAAATAAACACAACTTTGAATGAGTCAATTCTGAAACTTTAAACTATCATGTAAGAAAACACTAACACACTGAAATAACTAAACCTATGATAAAATAAAGCAGCGGCTTGCACCTGTTTGGCGGGCCCAACCAAACGGCACAAATGATGTAAGTAATAAACAGAGCCGACTATAACATTCTATGCAAACATGGTGTAACTTCACGCTTCATTAACTCATAAGAAAAATACTCAAACTGTATGACAGTCGGGTAATATATCGTAATAGCAGTTTGTATTCAGAAACATGTGTTTACGATGTAACATAATCCAACCCATTCTCAGGAGTGATCTCGGGTTTATATAAATCCTCCTCATAACAGTCTAAAGCAAAATACATAAGTTCAAACGGATTCCCCGATCCGAAAATAGCCTGAAATCAAGTTTAAAAACGACCTTCACATCTTTGTGACACGTAGTGTCACGAAGTGTGAACGATGAAGAATTAACGACCCAGTTTTATCATTATGCCTTCAAGCACCCTGTGAGTGATGACTCCAGCTATCATGCGAATCTTTCTGTCTCCCATTCAGACCATAACACACAGATCTTGAGTGGCTCCATTGGTATCTCCACGGGTACGAGTTGGTACCTGGTACCGACAATCCTGTTCCAAAAATAGAAGTGGTACCTAACCCAAGCGACATTAGTTCCAATATCAATTTAAAGCATCAAAATGCATAAGAATAGCTTGAAACATAAAGATACCTTAAGTAGCCCCATTGAATGGTAGGGAGAAGTCAATTATGTCAAAACAAGGCCAAAAAGGTGGTACTGGGTATATAAATGGCGGTCTTTGGAATATAATATAGGCAAAAACATGATCAAAATCGGGGACCAACACATATCCCAAGACAGTGGCACTCAGAGGGGTATGAGAAGGTGGAGCCGATGAGTTGGAAAGACTAGGAACTCCTCCTAGAATAGGAGGGAGGTTTAGCAAGTGTCTGGAACGACAGGGGTTCTGTTGGTCCCCAATGATGTCCGACTAGATGAGTGGATGTGTGTGAATGGGGGTGAGAGTAATAGATAAACAAGACCCTTTGTTGCAATTTTTGAACATTACACGATATATATCCAAATCAAATGTAATCAGAAGTGTGTCATACATAAAGTGTTTTGATAAAGAAGCATATATGTGGATAGGTGGGTTTTTTCTGTGAAAGGGAATAAAGAAAAAAAATACTCGTGTCTTAAAAGACGTAATGTCCTTCCTCTCAAATAGCAATGGACCTTCCAATAGTACTCAACAGCGGGGTCTAAATCCACCAGAAGAGGGATTAGTAAAGGATGAAGTAATCAATTATAATTAGGGGTAGAGGGTGCATATCTCGAAAGAGATGACGATATTTCCCAATATCCACACAAAATCTGATCAAGGTGCAATTTCAGCCCACAATTTCCACCTGGGTAGATGTCCTAAAATTTGGTCACTAGGTACCTTGGTCAAAGTGCGACATTTAGATTTTCGGCCTAAGAAATGGGTCACGGGCTGGATCCCGTCCAAGAGGTGGGTGCCTCAAGGGGGGGCGCACAGAACAACCGGACCTTGGCCTTCAACCCTTCACGAGTATCTCCCTGCCTTATGGTGTTAGGAACACTTGACTTGGAGGATTTAAAGTTCCCTATTTGACAACTTCTATTGTTTTGAAAATGTGAGAACCAGATAACAGGAAGTTATTTGGATGCCTATCCCCAAAATCCTACCTAGACTAAAATATTTCTTTTGGTACCTCCTGTGGAGAAAAACTTAGTGATTTTTTTAGAAAATTTTTAGATGTGGTTGTTTGAGAGATTGGGGGTGTGAGCCAACCTCGTTGAAATTAAGTGGGAGTGGATAGGTTCATCATGAAAGGGGTGGGGTGTTTTCAGAATCCCTTTGGAGGAAATTTACTTCAACCTCCACGTTTTCGAGATGAAAACTATGTGAGTGAGAAGTGACTTTGTGTGTGAACAAGTGAAAGTGTGCCAATTTTTTAATAATTTAGTTATCACCTTGTTGCGTGTGAACTTTTCTTGGTCCTTACAAGTGTTGATTACCTAAGTTACTATGTGTTATTGGTACAACCTTGCGGAATTCAAAAGTCCCTGGGAAACTAGCATGTGGACATGTGGGTCCTTACTATTCCTTTAACTCCCTATTTGTGATTTAATCTAAGAAAGATTTGAAACTATCCTAGATTATGATCATGTGGGCATGTATGGACCCATTACAAAACCTTTAAACTTCCCTAGTGATTTAATCTAAGAAAGTAAATTTCAACACTATCCTATCTTTGTAGCATGTGGGCATGTATGGGCCCATTACAATCTTGAGATGTGTTTGAAAAATAAACTAAGCGGAGTCCTGAGGGGGTTGTTGTCCTCTCCTAAAGGTTTAGTCTTTTTAAGGGAGATGAAATTGTCCTACAACCTTTTTTTGATTCTCAAGTTCGCTTTGAAGCGCGAGAGAAGAGCATACTCAACTATTGATATCCAATTTTTGGTCCCATTGTAAGTTTTGTGTGATTACAAATGATTTCAACTTATACTCTTAGTCAAAGCAGGCCATCCATGTGGAAAAATGAAAGAAAAAGAGGGAATAATGATTTTAAATCCCCTAAGTGCCTATGTGTTTTGACTAATCCCTTTATATGGAGAGGGAACTAAGTGTGGTGCAAATTACAACATGCATGGAATCATCTTTAAGAAGGCTAGGGGCCTTCCACAAATCACAAAAAGGATTACAATGTGTATTTTTCTGCACAGGTGCGCGGGTCTCAGAGTAGACAGAGACGCACTGAGCACCAATGTGCCAACTGAAAAAGACTTTTGGGCGAGAGTGCACAGAAGGCGCTGAGTAATATAGTGATTTTGGCGCACGAGCACATGATGCGCGACTGTGGGCCAATAAACCTACGTGCAACTGTCACACGGCTGTGAAGAAAATTTCGGATGGAATTCTCTCAACTCAGCTTTGAATTGGATGTTTTGCAGGTTGGCTTGGGCCGGTTATGGTACCTACAGGTTAAATAAACTAAAAGGAGAGCTAGAATAACCCAAATGGGGTAGGAAATTGATACACTCCCCAGTGGAGTCGCCAATCTGTTGCGCCTCTTTTGTCACCTGAATGAGCAAAATAGAAGTGCTTACAAGCTTAGTTGGGTTAGCTAAGAAAGACAACAATGAAGGAAAGGGTTAGAAAAATAAACATAAAAGACTAAGCTAAGAATTAAACTAGAAAAGGAAAGAACAACTAAACTATTGAGCATAAGGACTTAAGAACAAGAAGCAAACAAGACTCATGTCACCAATGGAAATGATTGTATTAGTGAAAATAAAACACCAAGAAGAAAGGGGACTTTGGG
>CBVK0101678558.1:0-11740 GCA_900067695.1 Picea abies | reverse complement strand
GCCCTCTCAACTCCTCATAGGTAGGGGCCTTGTACCCCGGGCCAACAACAACAACTGCATCAAACATTGGTTGATAGAATGGGTTGTTCTTGGCAATGTTAAAAGGAATGTCACTCCATAAGAAACACTTACCCACCAACTTATCAGCCTCTTCCTTCTCCTTTTGTTTTACCATTGACTTGATAGAAGGTTGTGCACCAGGTGTGGTTCTAGAAACAAAATACGATGAGGTAGAAGGTGAAATTGAAGCCGCCGAACTTCCCTCCTTAGATATCCCACCTGTCCTTGCAAATTGAGCTTTCTTGGCTTTGTTGTAATCTCTGGTTAAACCCAAATCCTCAAGCACTTTGTTGGCAATATGCATGATTTCTAGGGTTGACTTTGGGCAAATATCCACTTCATGTCCCAGGATTCTTGCAAGGTGGTATTTCAGCCGGGTAATTCCCCCCATCATTCCCACCTTACACAACTTGCAATACAAAGTTTGTCGATTAAAACCCCCCTCGAGATCACCATATTCCCACATAGCATCCAATTTTCTCGGCATTTTCAATCTTCAAGTGATCAAACCTAAGGCACAAAATAGTGGAAAAAAATTAAAATCACCATTTAACTGTAAACTGTAATAGTAAATTACTAAATACAAATTTTCAAAATGGGGGAAAAGTTGAACACTGATAAATTAAAAAAAACCTATCATAAATTTGCAAGAATATAAAAAACACTGTTGGAAATCAATCCACACTCCAAAATAATTTTATGGCAGCTAAAAACAACAGTCCCTAACTACCAAGATGAAGGATACATAGCAAATATTAAAAAAATAAATAAATAAATGGTACAAACTGTTGCCCATACTTGCAAATGTGCCCTTGCTTGAGAGAAATCAATCCCAACTTCACAATAAACCGGTTATAGTGCTCAAAATATCGCTCCTCCTCGTCTTTGGCTGAAGGCAAACTCACCCTTTTCTCCTTTGCTCTCCAAACCCCACACTTCACTTGCAAAATGACAAAAAAAAAGTGAAAATCGGGCTTTATTTCCGGCCTGTCTGCGTGCAAAAGATATTTTCAATCGTAGCGCGATAATATCGCGCCATCTACGATATTATTGCGCTATTTTCAAACCCTCCAAAATAGCGCGCTATTTTCCCCGATATTATCGCCAAGGTTGGTTTTGCCGATAATATCGCCAATAGCGCGATATTATCGCGATGTTGGTAACAAAGTATTTCCGTGAACCCAACCTATCCACTCTTGCAGAGCCGAGTCCGTACTTGAACCGTTTTTGGGTTGCTGCCTTATGTTTTTCCTCAGTGGTGTTGACCAGTTGTTGTTTTCCTCACCTTGCTAGATCTGAGTCGAACACTGGTTGAAGAAGCGGGTTGTCAGGCCCGTGGTTGAAGAGGCAGGTTGTTAGGTCTGTGAGCAACTCTCTCCAGGTGAGAGAGTGTGCTGAGGAAGTGAGAACTCTTGGAAGGGGTCTTGTAGCTGCTACATAGCTCTGAGAATTCCGGTTTGGCCTGTTGCTGAAGCCCAAGGCAAGGGAGGTGAAGTAGCCGATGGATTGTGTGACAATGAAGGTGTATACTCTTGGGGTGGGACAGGCATGTGGGGAATGAGAGTTTGAGTAGTGGGCATAAGTGGCTCCTGGGAGAAAAGCCTTCCTCTTTAACTGTGTGAATTCCCTATTGACCTTGCCTAGCTTAGGAATCCCTTGCTCGATGGAGCTTAGTCCCAGCTTGGGGGTGACCTACTGCTAAGAGTGACGAGCAGTGCGGTCTAAGGCTGGGAGGTTCGTGGAAGGTCTGCACGCAGTTGGTGGTGTTACTCCAGTTGAAAAGATAAGTATCAGTCTTTGCTTAATTTATACGTTATGCATGTTTGTGTTACTGATGCTTGAATGTTATCATGTGTTCCGTTGCATGTGGATTTACTATTAATGTTGTTGGAATCTGAATGGTAAGAGTAACTCTGTGTTATGTGTTTAATTTTGATTAAAATGCATGTTATATATATATATATATATATATGAATGTTCTGCAGTGGTAGTGTTATCCGGCCTGTTGGTGGTTGGGGATGTTACATTTTGGTATCAGAGCTAAGTAAAGCATCTGAGTAGTGGCATTGCTCGGCCTGTTCGTGGCTAGGGATGTTACAATTTGGTATCAGAGCCACGGTTTCAACACTGAGCCTGGATGGGCCATGTTAGTGGAAGTTGAAGCAAAAGTTTCAGAAAGAATTGTTGTCGAAGTAGACAAAATTCGAGTTCAGAGCCATTGTTTCGACACTGAGCCTGGATGGGCCATGTTAGTGGTTAACGAGACAGTGTTTTCAGAGTGAATTGTTGTCGAAAGGGACAAAATTCGAGGTTCAAAATGTCCCTGGGTGCAAGGAGTGCGTCAACAGAGTCTTTGATTCAAAAAGCTCGGGAGAAATAGATTTAGTTTTTCTTGTGAAGGGATGCGAAGATCTGTTGCAAGGAGTGCACAGATCCGGAAGTCGACTAAGTGTCGAAGCAACCCTCTAAGGAGAAAGGGGTTCGAGAAACAAAGCTCAGGAGGAGGAGCAACAATAGTCATCAGATTTGTTGTTGGAAGGAGTCTGGACTGTTAGATCCGTGTCCAGGAAAGCAAAGGAGAGTGCTGAGGAGGAAACAGATCCCAAGCTGACGGATTTGAGTGCAAGGGATCGACAGTCGTCCGATCCAGGTTGACAGGTGGCGCAAGATCCACAACTCCGGAGCAAGAGCACTTCGGAAGTTCTATGATCGAGGAGAAAGTGAAATAGCTGATGTAGATCCTCGCCGTTGGTTGCCAGAGGGGTACGTGTCAACAGATCTGAGACTTCGGGGAAAGTCACTTCGGACGATTTCAAGTGTGTAGTGTGACAAACTCTCGAAGTCCCGAAGGCCGAAGTAGATCGCAATCGTTCGTTGTGAAGGACACGCGTCAAGAGATCGTGTACTTAGGGTGGAAGTACTTTGTGAGGAGGCAAGTGCTGTGAGTTTGAAACTTCCAAAGCTCGAAGTGTTGAAGTCACTCATAGCCGTTGATCGGGAAGGAGGACATGTGTCGGTAGATCGTGAACTCCGGGGGAAAGTGCTCTGGGCAAAAGCGAGTGTAGAGGAGTTGAAACTCCCAAAGTCCCAAAGCTTCGAAGCTCCGAAGTCCCGAAGCTCCGAAGTCCCAGAGCTCTGCTTGAAGTTCCACAGTGGGTGTCAGCCATTGGATGTTGGGTAGTCGTGGACTGTTGATCCACCCTACTTCGCGAGTCCGGTAATCTGAACTCTGAGAGATTGTTGTGTGATGCTTGGAAAATCTTTCGAAGTCGAAGGTCAAAGGCCCAAGTAAGCACTTATTGATCTAGCGCTTGGTCATGACCCATGGTCGCGTGGGTTGAGGACTGAGAGAAAGGGGCTAGTGCCCAAAAGTTATAGCAGAGATGAGTTCAAAAAGAAAATAGAAATTGAAAGTTTTCTTAAATCATGTTGGTTTATGAATGCTGTGGGATTTGTTAAGGTGATGGCCTGACAAATTCCGGTTCACTGCACGTGTTTGCAGAGTTCAACGAGTGTTAGGATCGAAGCAAATTGCCACTGATAGCAGAGAATGGAAGGCACGGAATGCTTCCAGTTCAGAGAATGAAGTAAAAGGGATGGACGTCCATTTGGGAGTTGAAGGATCGAACTCCAATGGGCACAGAGAAGAGATGGATAAAGAAGGGCATATGATGAAAATCATTGAATGATTGTAGAAAGATGCCCAGACCCACTGAGTAGATAATAAAAAGCTCATGAAAGCCAAGGATCGACAGGGAGAATTCAACTTAAAGTTGATGTAGAGTCTGGAGAGAATCGAAAAGAAGTTGGATAAGGAGAGTGACTCAAGAAAAACAGGGAGTCGCAGGATCCCTGAGAAGGAAGGAAGATCAAGGAGTGTTAGTAAACACCATCATCACTCCCAAGGTCACTCCAAGAGGAGAGCACACAATAGTTCAAGCTCATCTCCTACCAGAAAGCATAGGAGATCTGGAGTGGATGAACTGAAGGGAGAAATGAACAAGATTAAGCATCCTACGTTTGATGGAGAGCACAAGAAGGAGGAAGATGATGAGACATGGCTGTTAAGCATGAGAAAATATTTCCAACTACAGAATTATTCCTCTCATGCAGAAGGAAGAATTGCAATGAATCAACTGAAAGGAAAAGCATCCATGTGGTGGGATCAACTTGTGCAGGTGCAACACATTAGAGAGAAATATGTTACGTGGAAAGAATTCAAGAAATATTTCGAGAGGAAATACTTGACTAAGAGATATTATGACAGAAAAATGAAAGAGTTTCTTGAACTCAAGCTCGATAGCATGACCATTGATGAATATAAGCGAAGGTTTTTGGAATTACTGAAGTATGTCCCATTCATCAAAGATGAGGCTGTCAAGATTCAAAGGTATCGGAGTGGACTGCCACCTTCCATCGATGACAAGATCCAGTATGATGACCCTAAGACTATGGAAGAAACTATAAGGAGAGCAAAATGCTTATGTGAACAACAAAGAGAAAAGCCTACCTTCCGGAAGGCTTGGGAAGACAAGAATAATTTCAAGATGGATCAGAGGAAGAAGGAAGCTAAGCCACCTTTTTTCAGAAACAATTCTCAAGGACAACCATCTTTTAGAGAGTCCAGGAAGGCTGAAGTGGGTAGGCAAATGCCAAGACAACCACCTATGGAATGTTGGGGTTGTAAAGGAAACCATAGGTACAGAGATTGCTCCCACAGAAATGACAAAGTGAGAGCTATCCACAATGTTCAGCAGGCTGAAACAATGGAGGACATGGGCAGTAGAATACCAAGAATCTACGCAGCCTTGGACAACAAGTAAGCATAATATCAGTCGCACATGATTGAAGTGGAAGGTATGGTCAACAACCATGCCTTTACTATTTTAATTGATTCAGGGGCTAGCCATAGTTATATATATCCTAGAGTGGTGGAAAGTTTGCAATTGTCGAGAAGCAAACATGGAAAATCTTGGTTAGTATAGTTGGCCACAGGGACCAAGAGAAAGGTTACAGAATTGGTTAAGTCTTGTCCAGTCGACATGAATGGACTGAGCACAAGGCCTGAATTGAACATTCTGCCTTTAGGTTCCTATGACTGTCTAATTGGGATGGATTGGTTGGACCAACACCATGCCATCTTGGACTGTCGTAACAACGCATTCACTTGCCTGGATGAAGAAGGAAATCGGAAAACAGTCCAAGGAATTCCCAGAGTTGTTGCTATCAGAGAAATCTCAACAATGCAGCTGAAGAAGTGTTGAATTTAAAGCAGCTACAAGAGCCATTCTCCGGGAGGATGGCAAAGACCCTAGCTGAGATCTAGGGCCCCCAGTGCACTCCTGGGGTTTTTGGTCTGGGACCAAACAGTGAGAGCCATGGCAAAAGACCCATGAAAGGGCCCCCAGTAGATAACTGGGGTTCTTGGTCTGGGACCAAGCAACAAAAGACCCATGAAAGGGCCCCTAGTAGATAACTGGGGTTCTTGGTCTCGGACCAAGTAGAAAAGACCCATGAAAGGGCCCCCAATAGATAACTGGGGTTCTTGGTCTGGGACCAAGTAGTAAAGACCCTTGAGAGGGCCCCCAGTATATGACTGGTGTTCTTGGTCTGGGACCAAGCAGTTAAAGTCCCTAGATTGTCTAGGGCCCCTGGAAATGTTCTAGGGTACCCAAGTCTAAGGCATGGGTTGATCCTTGGTCTTGTACCTTGGTGGATAAGACCCCAGATATGTTTTGGGGCAACTTGGTCCTTGATCAGGTAGTTGTTGGTGTGTGTCCCTCCTTGAAGGCGGGCATGACCACATGAGGGATGTATCCCATATGCAGTGATGATAAAGTTGATTGGTCACCTTGAGAAGTATATGGACATCTGTAAACCTCTCCTAAACCCACCACCCTTGGTTTTTGGGCTTGAGTTTGTTTGGGGGTTTGTATTTTGTCTTAGGGGTTTATATAAGAAATATTTGATTAATATAAATTATAAATATATTTAATTATATTTCTTTTATTCTAACCCCTACCCAAAAGTATAAATAAGAATTCCTCCCCCTTCACTCACTCACTTATGCTCTTCTCCTCCTCCTCATAGAAGTGGCAGATTGCTCCCTTGTGATTTGCGGCCTCCTTGGAACAGACCTGCGACCTCCTTGCAACAGTCTTGCAGCCTCCTTGTGACAGTGTGTGGCCTTCTTGAGACAGTCTCCCTCTGTTAGCAGCTCGACCTCTCTTCTGATTGTTGTGCGGGTGTTGAGGGTGATTTTCCCCTTCTGAAAGTGCTGATCTTGCTGTCCTCTTTGACTGTTACCAACCGACCCCCTCCTACCAGTGATATCTCATTGCAGCCTGCCGTCCCCTCTTTTAGGACACATCTATGACCTTGAAGGCCATGACACCTTAGAGGGGTGACTAAATTGGCAGTCGTCCCTCTCTTTTCTGGTAGAATCTTTGTGTGAGGGTTTGGGCTTGTGGGTGTGAGGGTTTCAAGGTGATTTAACAGTCCATTGCATCTCTTGGCAAGAGATCTCACCCTTGAGGTAGATCCATGATTCTGAACTTTTTTCTGAGCATATTCTCAGTGGCACTTCATCTCGTGTGTGAGGCATGAACTCCTTCATGGTTCAGAGGTAAGACATCACAGGTAAGCTACTTTATGATTCAGATCATTTTGTTATTGTGTAGCTCTATTTTGTTTAGATCTGTTCTGTTTTGATCATTCTGGAAATTGTTATTGACTAGATTTAATTCATCTAATGATTAGTTAGATCTATCTACCATTGTTTAGATCTAACTCAGAACTGTTTGTTTAGGTCTGCTTTATCTTTGATCATTCTGGAAATTGTTATTGACTAGATCTAACTCTTCTAATGATTAGTTTAGATCTATCTATCATTGGTTAGATCTAACTTAGAACTATTGTTAGATCTGGTTTCATTTTAATCACATTCAAAAATCCTTTAGATCTAGCTATCTTGGAAATAGTTTAGTTTGGATCTAATCACAGTTTATGATCAAAATCAAAATTACAGTTTAGATCTGATTGTTGGACACACTCAGAAATTGTTTAAAGGTTCAAATCTAATTGATGTTCACCTTCTGTTTTGTTTTCTTAAGTTTTGATTCAACTATCTAGCTCTCTACAGTTCAGATCTTCTATTGTATTGGTTTTCTGTTCTAAGCTTTGATTTATTGCTGTTCTATATAACTGAAAATATAAAAGACTGTAATTTTCCAGTTTACTTCCCTATTTCTAACAAGAAGTGCTACAGGAAAGGTTGTCAATTATTTGCAACCCACTTGGAGGAAGCACCTAAGGATAAGGTGTCAAAGATTGAAGGCCATGCAGTATTAAAGGAGTTTGAGGATGTATTCCAGGAGGTACCAGGACTACCCCAAAAAGAGATATTGACTTCTCTGTAAGCCTAATTTCTGGAGCAGCGCCAGTGTCGAAAACTCCTTACAGAATGAGTACACCAGAGCTGAAAGAACTGCAATTGCAGCTTGAAGATCTTCTGAAGAAGGGGTATATATGCCCAAGTGTGTCACCTTGGGGAGCCCCGGTCCTGTTCGTGAAGAAGGATGGGACATTGAAATTGTGCATCTATTTCAGAGAATTGAACAAAGTGACTGTTAAGAACAAGTATCCTTTGCCAAGGATCGATGATCTCTTTGATCAGTTGAAGGATGCTAAGATATTTTCAAAAATAGATCTGAGGTCAGGATATCACCAGGTAAGAATAAAAGATGAAGACATCAGCAAGACCACCTTCAGAACAAGGTATGGTCATTATGAATTCACAATGGTGCTATTTGGGTTGTCGAATGCACCTGCTGTTTTTATGTGCCTAATGAATGGTGTATTTAGAGAATATCTAGACAAGTTTGTCATAGTCTTCTTGGATGACATCTAGGTGTATTCCAAGTCGGAGGAAGAGCATGAACATCATTTGAAGATGGTGTTGCAGGTGCTAAGAGAGCACCCGCTGTATGCCAAGTTGAGCAAGTGCTCATTTTTATCAAAAGCAGATCCATTACTTGGGGCATATCATTTCAAAGGATGGGATAGCCGTGGATTCTGAGAAGATAAAAGCCATCAAAGAATGGTCAGCACTAAAGAATGTGACAGAAGTTAGATCCTTTATGGGTCTAGTTGGCTATTACAGAAGGTTCATTGTAGGGTTCTCAAGGCTAGCTCACCCTATCACTTCCTTGCAAAGGAAGGAGAAGAAGTTTCAGTGGACAAAAGAATGTGAGAAAAGATTTCAGCCATTGAAGCAGCTGTTAACTAGTGCTCCAATCCCGAGGAGCGCAGATCCAAGTGAACATTTTGTAGTGTGTACAAATGCATGCAAAGAAGGACTGGGAGGAGTCCTCAGCCAGAATGGATTTGTAATATGTTATGAGTCCAGGAAGCTGAAAGAGCATGAAAAGAACTATGCCACTCATGATTTGGAGTTTGCAGCCATAGTGCATGCTCTGAAGAAATGGAGACACTACCTCATGGGAAGGAGGTTTGAACTGAGGAAAGGCCATAACTGTCTGAGGTATTTGTTTGATCAGCCAACCTTGAATGCTAGGCAGAGTAGGTGGTTGGAATTCCTTTGTGAGTACGACTTTGATATCAAGCATATCAAAGGAAAAGAGAACAAAGTGGCTGATGCACTCAACAGGAGAGTGCATGAACTACATGCTACAACCATTAGCATGTACCAAACTGATATTAAGGGCAGAATTTTGGAAGTTGCAAATGCAGATTTGCAGTACATGGAGCTGGTAGCAAAGCTACAACAAGGTGAGATGCCACAAAAAGTAGAAGATCATAATTTGGGAGTTGATGGAACACTCTTGTACAAAAACAAAGCTTATGTACCTAATGTCTAGGAATTGAAACTTATGATTTTGAAAGAAATGCATAATGTGCCTTATGCTGGGCATCCTGGATATCAGAAAACTGTGGCAGCAGTCAAGAGCCATTACTTTTGGCCAGGTATGAAGAAAGAGATTGCTGAATACATCGCCAGATGTATGGAGTGTCAGAAAGTTAAAGCTGAGCACATGCACCCAACAAGGTTGCTACAGCCTTTACCCATTCTTGAGTGGAAGTGGGAAGTAGTGACAATGGATTTCATCACAGGATTGCCCAGAACATGCAAGCAACATGATTCAATCATGGTGGTGGTGGACAAGCTTATGAAAGCTGCCCATTTTATTCCATTGAAGATTACTCACAAGGCAGCTAATGTTGCTGATATCTTTATGAGGGAAATAACACAATTGCACGGTGTTTCCAAGACAATTGTATCTGATAGAGACCCGAAATTTACCTCAAAATTCTGGAAAGGGTTATTCAAGGGGTTCAGAACGAATCTGAACTTCAACACAACCTATCATCCCGAGTCTGATGGGCAGACAGAGCGGGTGAATCGAGTAATACAAGACATACTAAGGATGTATGTGATGGACAAACCATCTAAATGGGAAGACTACCTACACTTGGTAGAATTCGCCTACAACAATGGGTATCAAACATCACTGAAGATGAGCCCATTTGAAGCACTTTATGGAAGAAAGTGGAACACTCCAATAAGCTGGGATAACCCAGCTGATAGAACAATAGTTGGGTCAGAGTTGCTCAAGGAAATGGAAGAGCAAATGCTGAAGATTAAACAGAATTTGAAGGCTGCCCAAGATAGGCAGAAGAGTTATGCTGATAAGAACATAAACCATAGAGAGTTTAAAGTGGGTGACCATGTTTTCTTGAAAGTGAAAGCCAACCGAAGTTCTCTGAATCTGGAAAATTGTTCGAAGTTGGCAGCTAGATTTTGTGGGCCATTTGAAATCCTGGAAATGATTGGACCAGTTGCATATATGCTTGCATTACCTGCATCCATGACTGTACATAATGTGTTTCATGTTTCATTGCTTAAGAAATATATACCTGATGCTAATCATGTCATTGATTGGAATGTGATTCAGGTGGAGCAAGAAAGCGTCTTGCAAGTGCATCCTGTGCGCATATTGGATCGGAAGAGCAAACAACTCCGGAATCGAGCCACAGGGCTTGTAAAGGTCCAGTGGACCTGGTACGGTCCTGAGGACGCGACATGGGAACATGAGGATGCTATGCGGGCAGAATACCTGCATCTTTTTGAAGATTTTGAAAATCTTGCTGATGTGTAAAGAGTTGCACTGAGGACAGTGCAAAAATAAGGGGAGGGGATTGTAATACCCCAAGGACATGCCCCAATTATATTATGAATTGTAATCATGTTTATAGGCTGGTGAGCCAAGTGTATATAAGCTGGTGGGCTTATGTGTTTATTAGGCCGGAGAGCCAAGTGTATATAAGCTGGTGGGCTTATGTGTTTATTAGGCCGGAGAGCCTAGGTGTTAAAGACCAGGAGCCTGATGTTTGTATATGTAATTATGCAGATCATTAATAAAATATAAACATCATTGCATGTAGACGGACCACGAAGAAAAAGTGATGGGGGACTAAGCTTCCACAAGGCTGGGTAAGGGAGAGGGGGCTGAAAGGTTGAAAAGGGGCTAAGCTTAGGGGCTTAGGTCCTTGAAAATAATAATTTATTATTATTCCAAAAGCTGTGGAAGACATGTTTTTATCCTAAGTTCTAGGGGAAAAAGGGAACGAGTGCTAAGTGGAACTCATGCAGCTCCAGGAAGACAAGTGTCGACCTGGGTGCATGCAGTTAAAACTGATGAGTCAACTCGTGTTGGGGATTCGTTCTGCCATTCTCCCATCCTCCGTCTGAACCCATTTTGCCTTTGTGTTGGACCTCTGCATAACCACGCATTCTGAAAGCCAGAACCGTGAAGCTGACCTGTGTATTTCCGTGAACCCAGCCTATCCGCTCTTGTAGAGCTGAGTCCGTACTTGAACCGTTTTTGGGTTGCTGCCTTCTGTTTTTCTTGAGTGGTGTTGACCAATTGTTGTTGTCCTCACCTTGTTGGATCTGAGTCGAAGACTGGTTGAAGAAGCGGGTTGTCAGGCCCGTGGTTGAAGAGGCAGGTTGTCAGGCTTGTGAGTAACTCTCTCCAGGTGAGAGAGTGTGCTGAGGAAGTGAGAACTCCTGGAAGGGGTCCTGTAGCTGCTACAGAGCTTTGAGAATTCCAGTCCAGCCTGTTGCTGAAGCCCAAGGCAAGGGAGGTGAAGCAGTTGATGGACTGTGTGACAGTGAAGGTGTATACTCTTGGGGTGGGACAGGCATGTGGGGAATGAGATTCTGTGAGCAGTGGGTGTAAGTGGCTCCTGGGAGAAAATCCTTCCTTTTTCACTGTGTGACTAGCCTATTGACTTTGCCTAGCCTAGGAATCTCTTGCTTGGTGGAGCTTAGTCCTAGCTCGGGGGTGGCCTACTGCTGAGAGTGATGAGCAGTGTGGTCTAAGGCTGGGAGGTTCATGGAAGGTCTGCACACAGTTGGTGGTGTTACTCCAGTTGAAAAGATAAGTATCAGTTTGTGCTTAATTTATACGTTATGCATGTTTGTGCTACTGATGCTTGAATATTATCATGTGTTCCGTTGCATGTGGATTTACTGTTAATCTTGTTTGAATCTGAATGGTAACAGTAACTTTGTGTTATGTGTTTAATTTCGATTAAAATGCATGTTATATATATATATATATATATATATATATATATATATATATATATATATATA
>CBVK0101678556.1:0-10686 GCA_900067695.1 Picea abies | reverse complement strand
TCTTCCACTCTGTATTTTTATAGTCTCTATACATTTCTTTGATTAATGGAAATCGTGTATTACTGTATATCTTTGTTTATGGTTGCATCTCTGATACATTTTTGTTATATTATTGAATATCTACAATATCTCTGTGCATTTCTTTATTATATATCCGCTCTCATTTCGTGCCGAAAAGAATCCGGATCAAAACCACCAAAGAACCTACAAATGACACTAGGTGGGAAGATATTATTATTACAAAGGACCAAGAACCCAAGATTCCCAAAAATAAACCTTCAGAAATTACAAAGGACCCTCCTTATCCATACAGATTAATAATATAGAAACCTACCACCTGACCAGAATTTGGCATCTTGAATTAATTGAAGAATATTTGTGTCAAGATTCCCTTGTTGAAATCCATTGGGGACATTCTAATCTACAGTAAGGTAGTCAAATAATTCTGCATTAAGAAGCCAGGTAGGAAGTAGAAGGACCCTCCTACTAAATTTGATATGAGGACTTTCTGAATACATATCAAAGAATCCAAAGCTAGGAAAATATGGGAACCCTTGAAACCCCGTAGCGACCATAACCATTAATGAGGTTTCCATTGGGAACACTCTCATAGACCTAGGGGCATCGATCAATGTTATGACTTCTAATACCTTGGATAATTTATAGCTAAAACCTCTTCTTAGACCTACCCCAACCATTTTGGAGTTAGTAGATAATACCAGGGTTATACCTGAAGGAATTTTCGATGACATCATAGCTACTTTAGCCTCATGGGAGTACCCAGTAGAGTTCCTTGTTATCCAGTCAAGGTATCCTACCAAAGGCCATCCCGTCATTTTGGGAAGACCTTGGTTAGCCATAGCCAATGCATTTATTGGCTGTAGAGAGGGAGAAATGACCATATCAAATGGACTTTCTATCAAGAAGCTCACCATATACCCTCGAACCCAACCTATCATGGAGAATCTATGGTGGATTTAATGTCCATGCGAGAATGAGGACTAGGAAGAACCCGTATTGCCAAGTGACCATGCCTGGGCACTTCGGGAGCACACAACGAAAAATGTGCTAAACCAGTTCATTTCAGCTATCACATGTCTTGATCTTCCACAATCTTTTCCCCAATTTGAGTACATGTTTGGGGAATAATTTCAGGAACAATTGGACCCATCCATTTTGTCTTCAACATCTTTTATCTTCGAGATAGATGAGTCTGCCACATCTTATACTATGCCCTACAAGATTAGTCCTGGGAAATTTTTACATATAAAATCTGGGCTAGATGCAGACCAACAAAAGAAATTAGTAAGTATCCTTAAAGAACAATCAGGAGAATTTGCCTGCAAATGCACTGACATGAAGGATGCACAACCTGACACATGCATCCATCACATATATAACCAGGGTGAAGTAACACCTGTTAGGAAACCCCATATAAATATGAACCCAACACTCAAAGATATAGTAAAGGAGGAGATCTAAAAGTTATTAAATGTCGTATTTATTTATCCCATATCCAAAAATAAGTGGGTATTCCCACTTATAGTGGTTCCAAATAAGGTGACTAGGAAATGGATAATCTGTGTAGATTTTCGACAGCTCAACAAATCCACTTTGAACAATTACTTTCCTCTTCCTTTCGTTGACCAAGTTCTAGATACCTTGTTTGGAAAGAAGTATTTCTCCTTTTTAGATGGGTACAATAGGTATAATCAAATTCTCATAGCACCCAAGGACTAGGACAAGACAACCTTTAGTTGTCCTTGGGGCACCTATGCCTATAGGGTCTTACCATTTGGATTGTGTAATGCTCCTGCTACATTTCAACAAGCAATACTAGGGATATTTTCTTATCTTATTCATGATTGTGTGGAGGGCTACATGGATGACTTCACAGTCTATGGAAACACTTTCCAGGAAGCCTTAGATAACTTAGAAAAAGTCCTTATCAGATGCCAAGAAATGAACCTATCTCTAATTCATGAAAAATGTAAAATGTTGTTAACTGAAGGAGTGATTCTAGGACATCATGTTTCATTTGAAGCAATAAAATTTGATCCTGCAAAGATTGAGTTCATCGTCAGACTTTCACCCCCCAATACTTAGAAAGAGGTGAGAATCTTTCTTGGACATGCTGGATATTACCAACGGTTTATTGAAAATTTTACAAAGATTGTTGCATCTATGTTTGGATTGTTAATAAAGGATGTTGATTTCATTTGGACTGAGAAGTGTCAAAATGCCTTTGAAACTCTGAAATCTAAGCTGTCTATGGCACCAATTCTTAGAGGGTCCAATTGGACTCTCCCATTTCACATATGTACTGATTCCTATGACACCACAATAGGAGGAGTATTAGGGCAGACAGAGGATGAGCAGTCCTATGCCATTTTTTTTGTGAGAAAGAACTTGTCCCCTGCCTAGTTAAACTACATAGTTATCGAGAAGGAATTCTTGGGAGTAGTTCATGCTATCAATAAGTTTCATCATTACATTACAGGTTACAAAGTATTTGTACATACAAATCATTTTTCTATTATATTTCTCATGAATAAACCCATAACTAATGGGCGAGTGACTAGGTGGCTCCTGCTATTGTAAGAGTTTAACATCACCATGCTTGACCAACCTGGAAAGGATAATTTGGTAGATGATTTTCATTCGCGAATAAAAAATGAGGATGATGATATCCCTGTAGATGATAGTTTCCTAGATGAGCACCTTTTTTCCCTCTCTGTAAACACCTCGTGGTTTGTGGATATGGAAAACTATCTGGATACTAGGAATTTACTGTCTCATTTGTCACCTCATGAAAAGTGTAAAATTATTATGCAAAGTGCTAATTACTCTTGGTTTGGCCATGTGTTACACCTCAAAATTACTCACTTCGATAGTGTCGCAAGTATCGTCATTACAAGCGTTGTAAGTGTCTCATCTTGTCCACAAGTGTCACATCTTAACTACAAGTGTTGCAAGTGTCATGAACAATATACTTCCATATTTCCCATGTCATTCCTCTAACGACATCACAAAGACACTTAAGACACCCCAAAGACTAGTTTTGAATAAGAGAAGTCACTTGCCAGGGAATACAAGCCTTTTGCTATTGAAAATATCACAAAAAAATGGATTTTGGAGAGGAGCGCTCCCCTACCCACTATGAGGGAGTGATGGCACTCCATGAGCCTCTTTGGGGGAGTGTTTGAGTGCCCTGTGCACCCTTTTGGGGGAGCACTACCCTTTTTTTAGCAAATTCTAGGTTTGTTGAGGCAAATAAGGGAAGAATCCCTCAATTCCTGAAGGTAGTTGGATTCGAATAGATGGTCAAGGCATGACCTTAGGAGAGATCCAAAACTGAAGGAGAAGAATCCTCAACTCATCCCAAATATCTCTCAAGTGGTTGGACCTCTCCAAGGTTATATAAGGATACCTTATCATGGTGAATGGTATGGTGGAGACTAGATATTTATACCAAACTTATTATCCTATAAGTGGTATTGACAAAAGACAAGGAAGATTGAAAATTATACCTAACTTATGATCTCATAAGAAGGTATTGACAATGGAGATTGAGAATTACATCCAACTTATGATCTCATGAGTGAGATGTCGTCAAGGAAATCAGTGGAGATTATTTGAGCAAAAGGGGTTGGACAAGGAGAACTGGAAGAAGCTGTTGCACCTTCATTCAAAGGGTTGTAAGTGCTTTTACTTGTTCTCATTAATATAATAAATGCTTTGCTTGTTTATTTCAAAATTGTGCTTGTTCCATATGATTTTGTCTATAGTATATGGATATATGTTTGACCTAATATCAATAGAGTAGGAAGTCTCTTGTACTTTTGTTTGTTTTACGGGACCTATCAGGGAGCTCAAGATCAAAGCTCAGCCAGGACTTTGCAAGGACAAACGTTGCTAATAAGGTACAAATCTTTCTCCTTCTCTTTCACTCATTAGTTTGATTAGATCTAAAAGGATGTTAGTGTCCATATTAAGAAATTTACTGTCTTGGCCTTAGCAGTCTAGAGACCAAGAGGGAATCCACTTGTCCATAGGGGGATTCACCTTCAACAAAAATTGACGACTCCATTGGGGAAGGAGCTCTGATTTTTGTTTCCATTCCAAGATATTGTTTTGGCCCTTTTCCCATTGATTTGATCTTCTCCATATGTTCATGTTGATTCTTTGATTTATTTGATTGCCTCTTTATGTCATCATGATCACCCTGATTGACAGAATTTCCTCGATGTTTTGAGTTTTTGGGATTTTTTTTGAGTTTTTGGAGCAGAGATCTCCCCTCCTGTAGTTTTCAGAGCGCTAACACTCCCCTTTAGCCTTACACATAGTGTTGGAATGCTATGGTTCCCCTTACACCAAAGCGCTACCCCATTTTTGTGAGAAATTCTCTAGAATTTTCATCTTCTGAAGCTATTTCTTGGTTTTTTCTTTTTCTCAGGGTCCCATACTCTCAGTCCATCTTGATATTGGCTTTCAGACACCTTATTTCTGAGAATTGATCCTCTTTTGTTTGGATTTTTTGTCATTTATCCTTACTTTGCAATTTGTCCTTCACGATTTGGAGTTAATTTGTCGTTTTCTTCTCGTTTATCTGAATGAGTGAAAACTTTGTAAGGGGTTTCAAAGGTCTTTTGTACTTTTCTTTCTAATCTTTGAATCATCTTGTATAAGATATTTCTCCTTCCTTTTGAGTTTTTAGCTTTCTGTTTCTTGTTTGATCACAACAAGGCTGTCTTTTGGTTTATTTAAAGTTTGCTTCCACATTGCTTAAATCTCACAACTCTTGAAGTTTGATTAGCATAAGAAGATTTAAATCTACTGGTTATCAGTCACATACAAACATTTTAGCATTGCATTGGATTCCTTATTGAGGACTATTGCATGAGGTCATTTCATCTTTATGTTTGACAGTGAAAGGAAAATCCTTCTCCTTCCCTTAATTAGACATTCATTGAAAGAAAATATTTCTTATCATTTCTTTTGCATGTTTTGGGAACTGAGTCATAATATCATCAGTATTCACTCTCATACACCTCTAAGTAAACAACAACCACTAAAATCAATGCTTAACTAAAATTTATCAGACTTTTTACATCTTTGTTAGAAAACCTACATTAGTTTAAGGTGTAGGGCTTTGGAATAAGGTTGAAAGGATAACTTTCCAAAGCTATCAAACAAACTTAGCATCTTGCAATAGGGAGAGAAAATCCAATTATCGTATAGGATTTTTGGGATCCCCCTCTCACACAGGGTTTACGCACAAGGTCACATTCAGGTAAGTTATGGAGATTATCCCTTCGTGGTTCAGTTGTTTGTAGTGGTCAAATTGTATATTGGGGGTCACTTGAAGGTATACCCACGATTATGTGTGGGAGCCTCTCGAGTTGATTTCGAACTTGTTATCTTGCCCATATGTTCGGATCAGACTATCGAATGTACCCTCCTAGGGGATAATTGTGAGTTGGTGACCTTAGTAGCCATAATTTTTAGGGTCTCACACAAGGTGATGGTGAAGGGAAGTCTCACTGTACCTGGAACAAACGTTGGTCAAACTCACTCGGGCTCCTTGGAAGGTAAATCCACAATTACTGCGTGGAAGCTTTCACCAAGGCATAAGTCCGTTAAGTAGGTCACCAACGTAACTAATCCACCCGCTCTACCCCTGCCTCTTCCTATTTTGATCTTGCAACATTGGATTTCATCACCAACTAGTGGTTTCATTGTGGGAAGATTTTGTTTGATTGTTTGCTTCTCAGATTCATAGCATGTTTTGGTTGTGTTACTTAGTGGACCTTAGGTCGAGTCAGTTTTAATGGAATCAAATCCTAAGAGTACCAATGGAGGAACCCCTTCTCCTGGGAAACCTTATACCTTTCCTTCGTTTGGAAACTTTGGTCCTCCATACATTGCCACACTGAGTCTTCCGGGACTCTCCATTAGATTACTGGTTTGGTATTCCCAACTCCGGTGATCTCGAATCCTCCCAATGTTTCAACTGCACCTAATACTTTATATGTTAGTACACCACCCACACATCAACCTCATGTCAAATTTTCTCCTTCTTCACCCATTAAGTTTCCTTCCCTTTCTCCTTCTTCATCTAGTGAAAGCTTTAAAGCAAGTAGACAGGTTGATCGAAAGAAGAAGAAACAAAAAGAGAAGAAGAAGAAGATCTCAAAAAAGACCAAGGCCCCAACAACATCAAATGTTTGATCCAAGAAACCAATTACTGTTAATAGTATTGGGAGTGTTAATGAGGTCAACAAGATTAAAATGAAGAATCTGAAACCCAAATTCCCTTGCAGTCTTTGTAAGGGTGACCACTTTCTAAGGGATTTCCCTGGTATTCCCAAAGTCTTAGAAATGTGGTCCTCTGCATCATCGACCTCTGCTAGACATGGTGGTGATGCCCCGCCAACTAGTGACGTTCAGGTTGGTAAGAAGAAGACAACTGTCAAATTCCCTTGTATGTTATGAAAATGTGATCATTATTCTCACCTTTGTCCTCGTATGGATGAGGCTTCTTCTCTTTTGGAAAAAATTCAACTTCCAAAAGGGTATCGTAAAATTTCCCCCAACCCATCATTAGTTGATGGACTGATCAATCTGGTTCTATCCCCGATCAGTCCAGTTGATCAGGTGGTCAATCCAGTTTCATTCTAGATTGAACCACAAACCCAAGTAGTTGATCCATTTCCATCATCGATCAGCCCTACTCTTCATCAAAAGAGTGTAGCCCAAGTAGTCGATCCATTTTCATCCTCGGTCGACCCCACTCTCCCGTTAGAGAGTGACACCAAAGTGGTTGATCTGTTTCCACCCGTAGACCCCATTCTCCCCTTGGAGAATGAAACCCAAGTGGTTGATCTGGTTCTATCATCGGTCGATCCCACTCCTCCTTTGACGAGTGCCAAAATGGATGATCCAGTCCCTTCCTCGGTCAGTCCCACTCTTCCTATGAAGAGTGCTTGTGTGGTCGATCCGATCCCATCATCGGTAGATCCTACTCTCCCTCTAGAGAGTAAACCTGATACTGCCCACATTTTTCTCATTGATACAAAATCTACCGTGATCAGGGGCTTTCCTCATTCTCCTGCGAAACCCCCTTCAAGAAATGAGGCCATCCTTTTTGATTGGGGTGCGCTAACTAGACCTCGTCTTCCCTCTCACATTCCTTTCCAGATTACAGTATAGGTTTGTGGTCAGGACGTTCTTCAAACGCTGATAGATGAAGGTGCATCCATTAGTATTTTGTCCTTTGTTGCTTGGCACACTTTGGGTTGTCCTCAGCTTGCACGGGTTACACAAAATCTGTTAGCTTTTAATAGAAGAACTAGTCAACCTTTAGGGACCCTTCCTCAGTTTCCCGCAACTTTGGGAGGGAAAGCTATCTTTATTGACATTGTCATGGTAGTCTGAGACCCCTTGGATTTTGCTTTACTCCTTGGGTGGGATTATGTCTATGCCATGAGAGCGATTGTATCCACTCTTTTTTGTCTGATATCTTTCCCTCATGATGGAAGAATGGTGACTATTGATCAACTTTTATTCATTGGTCCTGATTGGATTACCTCCCTAAACGTTTTTTACATGCAGATAGTATCGCCCCCACCGCATGTCAATTATGTGGCGTTGTCTCCCATGACTTCGACTCCCGATGATTTGGATCTAGTAGTTGAAATGGTGATCTCTTCAATAGGTCTATTGGAGCCTGATCTCCTTACCCCTGTCGCGGTGCTCAACATGTGTTCCTTCCAGAGTGATTTTCTTCCATCCAGTGAAGATCTCTTAGAAGCCATGACCACTTTTTGTCCCTTGACATGGTGTCCTTCCAAAGCGTTATTCTCTTGAAAGCCATGATCAAGAAGAGTCCATGATCAAAATCTGGACCAGGGGGTCAAATTTTGCTAAATTTTCAAAGTGCTCGGAATGCGACGAAAATGGTGCCATTGCGTCTGTCTCATCTTCCTAATTCCGACGGTATATTTACTTTCTCAAACAGAGTCCGTATGGAGAAGTTATTGCGATATGTTCGCCGAGCCAAACAGGAAAATTTTGATGCTGACTATACCTATCCATACAGTCCATATAGGACACATGGCAGGTCCATACAACATATGTGGCAGGTCCGTACAGGACATGTGGTAGCTCCAAGGAGTGACACGTGGCATGCAGTTTTGGAATTTTTGGTGCACAGTTGGGCCAATCCGAAGGTGACACGTGTCATAACTAGAAGGGTGACACATGGCACGAATGACGTCAGCAACATGTGTGGCGATGACATGGCACGCATTTAATGGTTGGTTGCTGGCAAATTGGATTGCGACACGTGTCAGATTTTGGGCAAATGGTATGAGGACACGTGGCCCAATCGGAGGGCGCCACGTGTCACTCATTATTTGGTTTATATATGGTTGTGTAAAATTTTATGTTGGAGTCCGCAGGGTTCGACCCCCGAACCTCCCACAATGCATGCACCTTCACACAATCGCCCGGCCATTGGGCCATGAGTTGATTCTTGTTAAACGTATGTGATTAAATGTATTTGAATTCACATGTATTTTGTATTGGCGGGAGGTCGGGCCGGGGCTTAGCCCTAGCCCTTGGTCATTATGAATGTTATATGTGACCACATATATGCAGGTGTTTTATATAATATTTAACTGTGTTTTATATAGTGGCCCGACCATTTGCGTGTAGGGTTAACACATGGCCCACGGTTTTTGTAACCATATATATGTGTATAGCACGCGGATTTGGGTTGTTTATAATGGTTAGCCCCCGGTCACACGACCCACAAACATGTGACCTCAACCAGGAGCGCGCAGGAGTAGTTACACGGTTTTAAAATGGTGTTAACCACCTTTTGATTAGCACGAGGCCATATGACCATTCACACGCCCAGGTGCTAGGCGGTTAGGGGCTGGAGGTGCCATAACCATCCTACAGTTTGCACGATTATTCGAAACTGCTCGGGGCTAGGTTTTAATGCACATTTTGGAGCGTGTTCTTGGTTCATGCACACTGAGGTGCGTTTTGACGAACCAGTTCCATTAAAGTGGAAGGAGGAAAATGGAGGAGGCCTAACTTCTTCATCTTTTGGCCGATTGAGGTGTCGTAAAAGCCCAGATAGGGGTTTTTGGACGTGATGGATCCATTGGTGTTGTTTTCAAGGCCATTTGAGGACTTATTCTCCAAGTTTTTCACCATTGAAGTTTCAGGAAGCTCCAGGAAGCTTTAGGTCCTCATTGGTCAAGCACATGGTTTGGTGAGCCTATGTTTGTTTTCTGTGATTGAATAATCATTTTTGGCTAATTGATATGCTCTGAACACATTTGGATAGGTTTCAGAGGCTGTTTAGGACTTTTACAGGTGTTTTTGCCAAAGAGAATTCCAGGGAACCTTATGGCCACATGTAGAAGAGGTCATGCCCGGATGAGCCATGATCCGTTTTCAGAGTTTTATTAGTCATTTTTGGGGTTTTTATCTGTTCTGATCTCAATGGTACAATCTGTTTTTCCATTGGAGTTGAGAAGCAGCTTGTAAAATAACTTTTTAGGGGGGTGAACTCCTTTATCAGCTTGTTCTTGTTGTGAGTTTGATGGTTTATTTGCTGCAATTTGTGTTGATTTGTTTTCATTTCAAGCACATATTTAACCATCTAAAATAACAATTTCTCACACATAAGCATTTACAAGAAGATTCATAAACTTGGCACATAAAATTATCTTGCATATTTTTAACACATGAAGCAAGGTCCTGTAAAGTTTATTTTCATGAAGTAGAGGGTGCTTGCATAGCATAACAAGTCAGCCTTCTATTTTCATATCAGGTGGTACCAGAGCACAAGTTTGTTTTGCTCATGTGTTTTCCATTGATAGCTTGAGATTTAGCTATTGGTTTTTGTGCAAAGTTTTTTGTTGAAGTTGAAATCTTGCAAAGATGGAGGAAGCTTCAAGCATTGATAGTTCTCATACATTTTCATTATCTAAAGAAGAAATTATAATCATGAGAGATTTGATGAAAGAGATGTGTGAAGATAGGAATGTGCACATTGCTCTTGAAGAGCAGTTGATGGCCATGAAGAAGGAGAAAGACCAACTTCTTGCAAGGTTGCATGAGATGGAGATTCAACTCCATGAGGCAAAGGAAACCCTTACCAAGTACATGCATGAACATAAGGTATGCAATGTTAGTTTATCTTCTAATTCCTATAAAGATGAATGTTTTGGTGGTTTTGAGAGTCACACAAGAGGAATAGGGTCCAAGTTGTTGTTAAAAATGGGCTATGAAGGTAAAGGTTTGGGTAAGCATGCACAAGGCATTGTTGAGCCTATTGTTGTTGAAGAGAGACCTAGGTATTGTGGTCTTGGATATGAATGAAGAGATGGAGAAATTTCCAAAGTCGAGGAGACAAGGGAAAAAGTTCCAAGCATAAACTTTGTTTCAAGTTTAATCCCTCCAGCATACAAGGCTTGTGTTCAAGATGAATGCAAATGTGTGGAACAAGAAAGTTGTGACAGTGATGAGGACAAGAACATTGTTGATGGTCTTCAAAGGAGAGCTTGTAACTCTTCAGCTTCACCTCCTCACAGAGGCGATAAAGGTGAATGTTCAAGGTATAATTCTGCTTATCATTCAGTTGCATTTGATTATGTTAAGCATGAT
>CBVK0101678555.1:0-17558 GCA_900067695.1 Picea abies | reverse complement strand
GAAAGGAGGATGCAAAAGGTTTGCACTCATTGTCAGAAGCGGGGTCATCTCATTGACCAATGTTGGACGTTGCATCCAACCACTCATCCACAACATAGGAAGCAGATGGATAAAGAATTTGGAAAGAATGGAAGAGGAGATTCCATCATCGATGTGAGTCAAGATGATTCACAGGAGGATGATTTCCAGCAAAAAAAGTCACCGTTGAGTTGGCTTGGTAAGAAATGGTTGGATTTCTTGAGCAAGTGAGGCTTGCGTTTTTCTATTGTAAATGCACTTTTCAGTGTTATGTGTGCATTTATGGGAAGCATGATAAGTTACAACCAGTTATCTTTTTCATTTCAACTCTTATGTACCCATATGTTTTGGGGTTGTACTTATGTTTGTACTGGAAGGAGAGTTGAAGAGCTATGCACAGGCATTTGTTTTTATGTATGTATAAGCAGTGACCCTGGTGATGGTTCATCATAAGTGATTCATGTTTGTTACATGATTATGTATCATGTTTGTTGACTTTTCGTTTTGGAAGGTTGAGATGTTTCAAATGAGTCTCGACTGGTGTTGATGATTTTCTGACGACTATGTTGTGTCGATTGTGTTGTTCGACTTGTGTTTAGTTGATGGTGTTTATTGACTTGAAAGTTGATTTTGAAAATGCCATGTGCTTTGATAAAGTACGAGATGAGACAGTTTGTTTGAAGAACAAAAGATTTTTCTAGCATCATTTTCAATCTTGTATGATTTGTTTTCAAGATTGATGGTTTTCTTGGCTTGTGACAAGATGTCGCAGGAAGGTTTTTGCAGCCATTGGAGAGCTGATTTTTTTGATGCCAAAGAGTTCGAAAGAGGGACTTGATTCTCAGTGGGAAGGTTGGCATTCTTCCAAGCACAGAGAGAGCAGTGGGTCAGCAGCAGCCAGAGAGCAGTGGGTCAGCAACAGCCAGAGAGCAGTGGTTGAAGGACATAGTCAGTTGCAGTGCACGGCATGTCAGAGTATTCAGGTGATTGTCGAAAAGATTTTGATATGACTTGAAAGAAGACAGATAAGCTTTTGTGGGTCCAAAATCCTTTCAGTGGGAAGGTGTGATCAAAATCTGGACTAGGGGGTCAAATTTTGCTAAATTTTCAAAGTGCTCGGAATGCGACGAAAATGGTGCCATTGCGTCCGTCTCATCTTCCTGATTTCGGTGGTATATTTACTTTCTCAAATGGAGTCCGTATGGAGAAGTTATCGTGATCTGTTCGTCGAGCCAAACAGGCAAAATTTTGATGCTGATTGTACCTGTCCATACAGTCCATACAGGACACGTGGAAGGTCCATACAGCATACATGGCAGGTTCGTACAAGACACGTGGTGGCTCCAGGGAGTGACATGTGGCATGCAGTTTTGGACTTTTTGGCGCACAGTTGGGCCAATCCGAAGGTGAAACGTGTCACCACTAGACGGGTGACACGTGGCACAGATGATGTCAGCATCCTATGTGTCGAATGATGTCAGCAGCATGTGTGGTGATGACGTGGCATGTGCTTAATGGTTGGTTGCTGGTGAATTGGATTGCGACACGTGTCAGATTTTGGGCAAATGGTATGAGGACACATGGCCCAATCGGAGGGTGCCACGTGTCACTCATTATTTGGTTTATATATGGTTGTGTAAAATTTTATGGTGGAATCTACGGGGTTCGACCCCCGGACCTCCCATAATGCATGCGCCTTCACACGATCGCCTGACCATTGGGCCATGAGTTGATTCTTGTTAAACGTATGTGATTAAATGTATTTGAATTCACATGTATTTTATATTGGTGGGAGGTCGGGCCAGGGCTTAGCCCCGGCCCGTGGTCATTATGAATGTTATATGTGACCACATATATGCGGGTGTTTTATATAATATGTAACCATGTTTTATATAGTGGCCCGACCATTTGCGTGTAGGGTTAACACATGGCCCACGGTTTTTGTAACCATATATATGTGTATAGCGCATGGATTTGGGTTGTTTATAATGGTTAGCCCTGGGTCACATGACCCACAAACATGTGACCTCAACCAGGAGCGCGTGGGAGTAGTTACACGGTTTTAAAACGGTGTTAACCACCTTTTGATTAGCGCGAGGTCATATGACCATTCACACGCCCAAGTGCTAGGCGGTTAGGGGCTGGAGGCACCCTAACCGTCCTACAGTTTGCACGATTATTCGAAACCGCTCGGGGCTAGGTTTTAACGCACGTTTTGTAGCGTGTTCTTGGTTCATGCACACAGAGGTGCGTTTTGGCGAACCAGTTCCAGCAAAGTGGAAGGAGGAAAATGGAGGAGGCCTAACTTCTTCATCTTTTGGCCGATTGAGGTGTCGTAAAAGCCCAGATAGGGGTTTTTGGATGTGATGGATCCATTGGTGCTATTTTCAAGGCCATTTGAGGACTTCTTCTGCAATTTTTTCACCGTTGAAGTTTTAGGAAGCTCCAAGAAGCTTTAAGCCCTCATTGATCGAGGACATGGTTTGGTGAGCTTCTTGTTGTGAGTTTGATGATTTATTTGCTGCAAGTTGTGTTGATTTGTTTTCATTTCAAGCACATATTTAACCATCTAAAAGAACAATTTCTCACACATAATCATTTACAAGAAGATTCATAAACTTGGCACATAAAATTATCTTGCATATTTTTAACACATGAAGCAAGGTCCTGTAATGTTTATTTTCATGAAGTAGAGGGTGCTTGCATAGCATAACAATTCAGCCTTCTATTTCTCTTCTCTGTGGAAAGCTCATTAAAAGATGAAACATAGGCCTTGAGCATAATCTTCCTCTTTGTAGCAAGCTCGTTAAAACATGAAACAAAAGCTTTGAGCATAGTTTTCCTCTTTGTGGCAGGCTCGTTAAAAAATGAAACATAAATATAGGGATTGAACCCATAGCCCTGAGCATAGTTCTTTTCATGTGCCAAGCTCGTTAAAAAATGAAACAGACACCTCTCCTGTCTGGTCGAGTCTTTTGCCATATCTCATAGATGTCGAGTCGAGTCTTTCATTAGCTCTCGTATTTGAAGTTTCATTTCATCCACCTGTATCATTTTTATCCATCTAGTACAGAAATTGGTGGCAAACTCAAAGTCAGTGAATGAATTGAAGCTTGGAGGGCATGTCTCCAACCTTTGATGATCATTCTAAAGTTAATCCCTCAACTTTCAAGCTAGGGGCATACCAATATTAGTCTTTGTTCTTTCTTGTGCTCGTAAATACACGAGAATTCAACCAGGTAAACTTTTATCTCTTTTTCAGACCCGCATGGTTAAATGAAAAAGGAACCCCTTGGAGTCATCTTTGAGCTCTTTTCAAACTCTCTAAACATGAAAATATTGCTGAGTGATCTTGCTTCCTTTCCCACTCGTTAAAATTTTTGAAAGGACATCTTTCGAGTGATAATTTATCTCTTTTTCGACCTCATGAGAGTAACATTACGAAAAAGGACAACATTGGATTCGTCTTTAAGTTGTTTTCATACTCTCTAAATATGAGAAACCATTGAGTTTACGTTCTCTAGACTCGTTAAAAAATCATACATTGAAGGGCCCATATGAGATCAAACCCTTACTTCTTCCCATTCGTTAAAAAAATGAAGTGAGACTTACCAAAGGTGAGTCATATCGAGCATGTGTTACCCTCCTCGAGGTCCTTAAATTAAAAAGAGGTACTTGTCTATTTAGACGGGGGGAAAAATTGAAAGAAGAAAGCCAAGCAATTTTTGAAAACACTACCAGTAACTCTTACGGTCGCCCTTGAACATGACACTTTGTCTTTGCACACATTTTAATTTGCTGAACCTCTACACTGAGCCAATCCTCTGAGTTTATTTTACTCCTTTGGGTCACCCGATGAAACTCACTGTATCCACTACATTATCATGTTTTGGTCCATGTCAAGTTTTTGTTGTTGTGCCTCAGTGTTCAAGGGAAGTATCTTCCTTGAGAGTCATCCATCACAAATATCTTGTTTCAATACCTGTGTCAGTCCATGTTCATTTGACCGACCAATTACATCTCTGTGTCAGTTTTGTGTTGTTGATGGGGGATACATCAAGGCCCTCCTTTAATGAGTCTCTTCCCGTCGACTTCAACACATTATCCAGGAGCTAGAATCAGAAACCAGTTAGTACCTTGGGACCTGCATGCCTCAATGGCAGGCCTCCTCATGTCCAACAGTGGGTTTATCCCCCACCTTTCAAGATGGGGGCATACCGAGCTTAGTACTTGTTCTTTCTCGTGCTTGTAAATACATGAGAATGCAACCGGGTAAAATTTTATCTCTTTTTCGGACCCGCATGGTTAAATGAAAAAGGAACCCCTTGGAGTCGTCTTTGAGCTATTTTTAGACTCTCTAAACATGAAAAGATTTCCGAGTGATCTTGCTTCCTTTCCCACTCGTTAAAAGGTTTGAAAGGACGTCTTTCGAGTGATAATTTATCTCTTTTTCGGCCTCGCGAGACTAACATTGCGAAAAAGGACAACATTGGAGTGGTCTTTAAGTTGTTTTCAGACTCTCTAAATATGAAAAACCATCGAGTTTACCTTCTCTGGACTCGTTAAACAATCATACATTGAAGGGCCCATACGGGATCCAAAACCTTACTTATTCCAGTTCGTTAAACAAAGGAAGAGGGACTTACTGAAGGTGATTCATATAGAGCATGTGTCACCCTCCTCAAGCTCGTTAAATTAAAAAGAGGTACTCGTCTATCTGGATGGGGGAAAAATTGAAAGAAGCAAGCCAAACAGTTTTTGAGAACACTACCAGTAACTCTTACGGTCACCCTTGAACACGACACTTTGTCTTTGCACACATTTTAATTTGTTGAAACTCTTCGCTGAGCCAATCCTCTGAGTTTCTTTTACTCCTTTTGGTCACCCGACTAATGTCATCGTATCCATTGCATTATCATGTTTTGATCCATGTCAAGTTTTTGCTGGTGTGCCTCAGTTCTCAAGGGAAGTATCTTCCTCGAGAGTCAGCCATCGCAAATATCTTGTTTCAATACCTGTGTTTGTCCATGTTCATTTGATACACCAATTACATCTCTATGTCAGTTTCATGTTGTTGATGGGGGATACATCAAGGCCCTCCCTCGATGAGTCTCTTCCTATTGAATTCAACACAGTATCCAGGAGCTAGACTTAGAAACCAGTTAGTACCTTGGGACCTGCATGCCTCAATGGCATGCCTCCTCGTGTCCGACAATGGGTTTACATCATTGACCCCTGATCGGATGATTCCACAGGTGTTTGAATTCAACTCATCTATTCACATTCGTTGGGATGTACTAGAGTACCTTGGGAATCATTGACATCAATGGTGATCTCCTTCGTGCTTGTTAACGGTTTACATCATTGACCAGTAATCAAGTGTTCTCTATCATGTTCGACATCAGGACATCTATTCACATGGTTAGATTCATACTACATCGGGATCGCTAAGAAGACCCTGGATTGATTCATCTCAAATATGACAAATATACTGTTACATAGATCCACTTTGTTTTGGTTGTGGCTATGTCTTGTCATCTCATAGATCCACTGTGTATTCTTTGTGGCTACGATCAGTTCATGTCATAGAAGTATATATCCACATTGTATCTGCAGTGGATATACATTTTTTCAATATAATTATGGATCCACGATATATTTTATGGTGGCCATAACTAAAAATTCTTTATCACTCAAGCATAGGTATACCTGCCTTGGGTTTGAAACATGTCATAATATTTTTTTGATGGTTGTGTGTAGCTTTTTCCAATTTCTCTACATCCATACCCTTGCTCAAAAAAGTCTACAAAGTACTTCAGTCATCATCGTCTTCTAACTTCATAATTTGGAGGGAAATCTGTTACACCTCAAAATTACTCACTTCGATAGTGTTGCAAGTGTCTTCATTACAAGTGTTGTAAGTGTCGCATCTTGTCTGCAAGTGTCACATCTTAAATACAAGTGTTGCAAGTGTCACGAACAATATAATGCCATCTTTCCCATGTTGTGCCTCTAACGACATCACAAAGACACTTAAGACACCCCAAAGACTAGTTTTTAAGAAGAGAAGTCACTTGATAGGGAATATAAGCCTTTTGTTATTGAAAAAACCACAAAAAAATGGATTTTGGAGAGGAGCACTCCCCTACCCACTATGAGGGAGTGCTGGCGCTCCCTGAGCCTCTTTGGCAGAGTGTTTGAGTTCCCTATGCACCCTTTTGGGGGAGAACTACCATTTTTTTAGCAAATTTTGGGTATTTTGAGGCAAATAAGGGAAGAATCCTTCAATTCCTAAAGGTAGTTGGATTCGAATAGATGGTCAAGGCATGATCTTAGGAGAGATCCTCAACTGAAGGAGAAGAATCCTCAACTCATCCCAAAGATCTCTCAAGTGGTTGGACCTCTCCAGGGTTATATAAGGAGACCTTCTCATGGTGAAAGGTATGGTGGAGACTAGAGATTGATACCAAACTTATGATCTTATAAGTGGTATTGACAAAAGACAAGAAAGATTGAAAATTATACCTAACTTATGATCTCATAAGAAGGTATTGACAATGGAGATTGATAATTACATCCAACTTATGATCTCATGAGTGATATGTCACCAAAGCAATCAGTGGAGATTATTTGAGAAAAAGGGGTTGGACAAGGAGAACTAGCAGAAGTTGTTAAACCTTCATTGAAAGGGTTGTAAGTACTTTTACTTGTTCTCATTAATATAATCAATGCTTGTCCCGTTTCTTTCAAAATTGTACTTATTCCATATGAGTTTGTCTACAGTAGATGGATCTATGTTTGAGCTAATCTCAGTAGGGTAGGAAGTCTTTTGTACCTTTGTTTGTTTTACATGACCTATCAGGGAGCTTAGGATTAAAGCTTAGCCAGGACTTTGCAAGGACAAATGTCACTAATAAGGTACATATATTTCTCCTTCTCTTTCATTCATTAGTTTGATTAGATATAAAAGGAAGTCAATGTCCATGTTAAACACTTTTTCGTCTTGGCCTTAGGAGTCTAGAGACCAAGAGGGAATCCACATGTCCACAGGGGGATTCACCTTCAACACCATGAGATTTTTTGCACAAGTCCTGATTTGATTATTTGTAGATGTGTCCGTGAGGATGAGGTACCATAAATAATATGAAGTTGTCATGATGGACCATGTCGTGTCCATTCTTTTGACAAACGTACAACATATAAGGTGTTACATTCAGGTTACTATTGGCCTAGCATTTTCAAAGCTGTTGCCAAGTATGTGAGGAGTTGTGATAGTTGCCAAGGGATAGGAAGACCTATGTCGGCTGACGAAATTCCCTTGCATGCCCAAGTTATGATAGAACCCTTTGAAAAATGGACCCTTGACTTTGTAGGACTAATTTCACCCATGCTCTGTAAGAAGAACTATATTTTGGTTTGTACAGACTATGTCACCAAGTGGGTAGAGGAAAAATCCCTATTTACAGTTACAAAAAAATATGTTGTCAAATTCATCTATGAAGACATCTTTACTTGCTTCAGTGTCCCTCGTGAAATTATTACAGACCAGGGAACTCAATTCACTTCAAAGCTGATGAGAGAGCTAACAAAGAAATATGGGATTAAACACTATAAATCTTCTCCATACCACCTGCAAACTAATGGTCAGGTAGAATCTACAAACAAAGTTCTAGAAGATATCTTAACCAATATTGTTCAATTACATGACCTAGATTGGGATGATAGACTTCCAGAGGCCTTGTGGGCTTACCAAACCACCTAGAGAAACACCACCAGACAGACCCCTTATGATCTAGTGTATGGGAAACAAGTATTTCTACCAATAGAATTCTAAGTAAGGACCTTCCATATTGCCGCATAATTGGGATTAAACTTATATGAGGCTCAAAAGAAACGAGCCCTACAACTGAATGAGTTGGATTAGATTAGGAAAGATGCCATCTAATGAACAATATTAGTCCAAAACCAGAGGAAAAAGTGGCATGACAAGTTTATTAAGAAGAAAAACTTCCAACCTAGTGATTGGGCTCTGTTGTTTGCTTCACGATTTAAAACCTTCAAAGGAAAAATCACCACTCGGTGGTTGGGACCTTATGAAGTAGTCACTGTATATGACAATGGAGTTGTGAAAATCAAAACAATTGATGATGGACAAGTCTCCTTGGTAGTGAATGGACACCGAATCAAATTTTATCATAAGACCATTTCCAAAGAGGATTTTCTATAGGTCATGTCAACTAACAAGGCATTTTCCTTAGTATATGGGGAAGCCCCCCCTTGTTCTTGAAAGTTTTCTGAATTTTCTATTGTACATAGTAAATAATTTTGAGTTTTGTTGTTAAGCAATTCTAGAGATTTATGTAGGTATTTATTTCACCAGGAGTAGACAGTTTCAAGGAAATATAAAAGAATGATTTTTTATTCAAAACATTGTTACACTTGAAATTTGTTCTCTACTAAGCATCAAATGAATATTGACTTGCTGTAATTAGCCATATTTTTGCAAAAAACTTCATTTTCTTAAGGCATTCTAAAAACCAGTTGCTCTTGAAAATATTCACCACTGTATAAGGAAGTGATACCATAACCATCAATCTTAGAGGTCTCTCATACAATTTTCCCAAGAAACATAAGTAAGTGAGTAAAGTATCCTTATTAAAGAGTAACAAGGAGGTCCGATTAGTGGTTAGTCATGGAAACATCACAATAACTACAAAAGAAGAAAGCGAGTTGATCCTATAGATACCTTTCTATTATTTCTCAATGGTACCATCCACTACACACTAAATAGTTTGATTATATCATATCTTTAGATAGGCCACGTCCTCTTAAGTACCCCTTATATCGGGAAAATCACTAAGGAATATAACGGAAAGTCATCCTTTAACATAAATACTATCCCAATTAAAAAAAGAAAAGAAAGAAAAAGTTATTTTCAGAGTTGCTCCCCGAACTTATTGCACAAAGCAATCTTATACTAAAATCTTAAAATATGGAGGGCCAGTCTCTGAGGGTGTAAGAGGATAACCCGTCAGGATACTGAACAGGTCTACTAGCAATGGGTACCATCCTGTGGTATGACTAGGTAAACCCGCTGGAGTACTGAACATGCTTACTGGCAGTAGGGCATTCTACCTAGCGAGGATGGTAATCTGACAAAAAATAAATAATAAGTTTAAAATTGTCCTGATGTATGACATTACTTGCAGACAAAGCTGACATGAAGTATGTATGGTTAAGCTAAGGTTAATGAAATCCATAAACTTTCCATCAGGAACTAAATATGAGACTATATTGAAACTCTCTTTCCTACCTCTTCTTATCTATATATAGGATCTCTTATCCTATATGTGGGGCCATCTTCTAACCATCTCATCACACCAATCTGTGAAATTTATGTTTACACCTTACAATCTGTAAATATTTGTCTATCTAGAGAACTGACTAGTTTCCTATACTTTTGATTGTGAGGTGTCACTAATCTGAAATTTAACTTGATCTAAAATTCAAGATCTTTAACCATTATTTGCATGTGAATTTTTAAATATTAACCATCTTTGTAATGCAAAATTAAAGAACATTCATCAAGCACATGAACACATAAACATGTAAGCAAACCATCTATGAACAAGAATTGGTAACGGAGTTCACCAGACTTCCTGGCTACGTCTTCGGGTCCACTCCAACAGTGAGACCGCTCTTTAATTAATCTCAAATGCTTAAAAATTACAAAGAAAGGATTACATAAGAGCTCCCAAAAACTAACTTTCAAATCTGCGATTCTGGGCAGAGGCAGACATCATAGGTGGCTGGAAAACGTCATTCTGCAACTTTTGACTGTAAACTCGAGTATGCTTGGCTCGCTCAAATGGGCTCTGGAGGCACTTTTCTTTTCGGCTACTCTAATGAAGAAACAAAGAGCATATTTGGAATCCCCTTGAAATTCTGCAACTTTTGAGTATAACGACAAACTATTTCTGAGCAGGTCACCTGGGACACCTCCTGGCATGAATTCCAATGCAACCTCTACCTGTCAGATCCGTACAGTCTTGAAAAGTGTGTGAACTCCTCTTCTGGAGGAAATTTTCTATTTGGCTACTCTGATGAAGAAGCATAGAGCATATTCAAAATCATCTCGAAATTCTACAACTTTTGAGTATAAAGCCGACCTATTTCTGAGCAGGTCGCCTAGGAAACTTCCTGGTAGGAATTCCAATGCAGCTTCTACCTGTTAGATCCATACAGTCTTGAAAAGCGTGCCAACTCCTCTTCTGGAGGCACTTTTCTGTTCAACTACTCTAATGAAGAAACAAATAGCATATTCAGAATCCTCTCGAAATTCTACGACTTTTGAGTATAAATTCGATCTATTTCTGAGCAGGTCGCCTGGGACACCTCCTGGCATGGATTCTAATGCAGCCTTTGCCTATCAGATCCATAGAGTCTTGAAAAGCGTGCCCACTCCTCTTCTGGAAACACTTTTCAATTTGGCTACATTGATGAAGAAACAAAGACCATATTCTGAATCCTCTCGAAATTATTCAACTTTTGAGTATAAAGTTGATCTATTTCTGAGCAGGTCGCCTGTGACACCTCCTGGCACGAATTCCAATGCAGTGTCTGCCAATTCCCCCTGCCTTGTTTTGCGTGCCCAGCTAAATAAGCAGAGCCGCTAACCAGTTCACCAAATTTAGTGAACCTCCTCCAGAATTGGTAGAAATCTGCCAAACCGATGAGCTTCTAGAAGGTGACACGTCATGATGACGTCATCATCCGTACTGCTGACATCATCAGTACGATCTGTTGACTATTTGACTTTTTATTGTTGCTTTCGAAAAACTTATGAGTGTCATAACGTCTTCATATGAGCTCCATTTGAGAAAGTAAATATATGGCCAGAATTGGGAGAATGAGCCGGACGCAATGGCATTGGTTTCATCCAATTTTGAGAAATTTTATTTTTGAGCATTTTTTTAGCCTAGGGACCCTTCTGAGACTTTTGGGTCATTCCTAGATCCTCCTTTTCTTCATTTGAGTATTTTCGAGCGGTTTTGGATCCACCTGGATCACACCTCCCCACTGAGAAGATTTGGGCCACAAAAAGCTTAAAATCATTCAAAAAATAAGCGAGGACATGTTTGTCTCACTTGTCCTGTATCACCTATCCATTCCCCCTGGAACCTATACATATGATTCAACAATACAAAAATCAACACTGCACTGACATTGTTAAGTACATTAATCACATTCTTAATCACATCTTCATTCAACATCGTCGGACCCAACCACATACTGCTGATGAGTAATAAGATGAATATAAACATTGAACATGTGAAAGAGATTGTACCCGAACCATGCTAACTTTTAACCATAGAAAAACTATCAACCAAAATAGGTGCATTGTAGTGAAATGACACTTCCTTTTCATGCTTAGGATTATTTTCTTCCTTACATTGTATAGACATAAGTGCCAAATTCCGACTTGCATTAACAACCCTTTTTAATTGTTGTGTAGTGCCCAATGATTTGTCATTTTTGAATGAATGTGAATGCTCTATGTACTCAATTCCTTTTTTAAACAAGTGATACTAATTATGTTCTCGATAGAAGATCTCTTTTCGATCATATAAGTACAGACTAACCAACACAATTCCACAAATATCTAGTAGGACCACATCAAATTCAACCTCATCTACAAACTTAGATGTAATTGCAAACTTTAGATCGCATTGTTGTGGTACTTGTAATCTTTTATATTTGCATACCAAACCTAATGGATAAGGTTTCTTGTGTGGTTTCATTGTTAATCCGAATTGCTTAACTACTTCTTCTGAAATAAGATTAACTTGAGATCCACTATCTATGAGTGTGTCAACCTTTGTTTGTTTTGTAATCACTCTTATATGAAACAATGCATTCCTCTTTCTATCTTTAGAATTGTCATCATCTTTAGAAGTAGAAGCACATGAAGAACCAATGTTAACATCATTATCAACAATAGATTTTCCTTTCACACCTACGATTTTTATCTTTGTTTCACCCTCAGAATCTGATCCAAGGTCCTCAATGATAACCATGGTTGTTTTCTTCCCCTTCCAATCCTTAAACCACTTCGGTTTCATTTCAAGATGTAGCTTCCAACACTTTGCCTCTTCATGCCCTTGCTTTTTACAATGCGAGCATGTAGGTCTCTCATCACCCTTCTTTATTGTAGCTGCATGTTTACCTTTCCACTTTTCCTTGTCTTCTTTTGCCTGGATAGGTTCAGCTGAAGAAACATCATGAACACTTTTCCCTTTTGACTCAATGTGAGTTGCTTGAACACATACCTCATCAAGGTTAGTCAGATTAAACATCAACATCATATGACGTAAATAAGTATGAAATCCTCTTATATATTTGAGAAGAGTTTCCTGAGTGTAGAGAGGTATACCAGGTATCAATGCTCTTTTTTGAAATTCTTGTGTGTATTCTTACACACTTTGTCCCTTACTTTGTCTCAAATTCTGCCAATCCATCATAGCTTGCTGCATATACGCTAATGGATAAAATTGCTTTTTAAGTGCTGAAATGAACTCATACCAAGAGGAAATGATTTTTCCTTTTGTGGCAAGATCCTCTTGAGATATTCTCTCCCACCAAATGAGAGCAGTGCCTCCAAGTCGGAGAGAAGACAATTGAATTTTAACATCATCTTCAGTAAACTTTTGAATCCTACAATAAACTTCAATTTGATGGATCCAATTGTCCAGTTTTTCATCATTACGCTCTCCATTATACATAGGTAATTCAAACTTAATATCAAGCTTTAAATGAGGCATATTAAGATCAAATTTTTCTTTTTTCTTTTCAAATGGAGATGGAATAGAACCATCAAGAAAAGATGGAAAATTTGGTGGGGTTTTAGGAGGTTCCTCACCACCTTCTTCTTTTTTACCTTCTCTATGAGATGGTCCACCTTGTTCACCTTTCTTTCAATCTTGATAGAGCTCCTCTACCATCATTTGCATTTTCATGAAAGCTTTTATAAATTCCCCTTCAGAAGGGATAGAAGAAGTTGCTTCTTCTCCTTTTGGTGAAAACATCCTTCCTCTTCTTGAAACAATCTCTGGATCAAACTCTTCAAGTTCTCCTTCACCACGCTGAAGCTTGGATCTTGTTAACATCAACTCACAAAGAAATGGCTAACCTCGCTCTGATACCAACTTGATCTAAAATTCAACATCTTTAACCATTATTTGCATGTGAATTTTTAACTGTTAACCATCTTTGTAATGAAAAATTAAAGAACACTCATCAAGAAGATGAGCACATAAACATGTAAGAAAACCATCTATGAATGAGAATTGGTAACGGAGTTTAGCAGACTTCCTAGCTACATCTCCGGGTCCACTCCAGTAGTGAGACCTCTCTTTAATTAATCTCAAATGCTTAAAAATTACAAAGAAAGGCTTACATAAGAGCTCCCAAAAACCAACTTTTAGATCTGTGATTCTGGGCAGAAACAGACATCATAGGTGGCTGGAAAATGTTATTCTGCAACTTTTGACTATAAACTCGAGTATGCTTGGCTCGCTCAAATGGGCTTTGGAGGAACTTTTCTGTTTGGCTACTCTGATGAAGAAACATAGAGCATATTCGGAATGCCCTCAAAATTCTACAACTTTGGAGTATAAAGTCAACCTATTTCTAAGTACGTCGCCTGGGACACCTCTTGGCATGAATTCCAATGTAACCTCTTCCTATCAGATTTGTATAGTCTTGAAAAGCATGCGAACTCCTCTTATGAAGTCACTTTTCTGTTCAACTACTCTGATGAAGAAACAGATAACATATTCAGAATCATCTCGAAATTCTTCAACTTTTGAGTATAAAGTCGATCTATTTCTAAGAAGGTCGCCTCGGACACCTCCTGGCATGGATTTCAATGCAGCCTCTGCCTGTCATATCTGTACAGTGTCAAAAAGAGTGCCCACTCCTCTTCTGGAGGCACTTTTCTATTCGGCTACATTGATGAAGAAACATATAGCATATTCTGAATCCTCTCGAAATTCTTCAACTTTTGAGTATAAAGTCGATCTATTTCTGAGCAGGTCGCTTGGGACACCTCCTTGCACAGATTCTAATGCAGCCTCTATCTGTTAGATCTGTACAATCTCGAAAAGTGTGCCCACTCCTCTTCTGGAGGAACTTTTCTATTCGACTACATTGATGAAGAAACAGAGAGCATATTCTGAATCCTCTCGAAATTTTGAGCAGGTCGCTTGGGAAACCTCTTGGCATGGATTCCAATGTAGCCTCTACCAACTCCCCCCTACCTCATTTTGCATGCCCAGCGAAATAAGAAGAGCTGCTAACCAGTTCAACAACTTTAGCGAACCTCCTCCAGATTTGGCGGTAACTGCCAGATTTGGCTGAATCCGCCAAACTGTTGAGCTTCTAGAAGGTGACACGTCATGCTGATGTCATCATCCATGCTACTGATGTCATCAGTATGGCCTGCTCACTGTTTGACTTTTTATCATTGTTTTCGAAAAACGTCAGAGTGTCATAATGTCTTCATACGAGCTCCGTTTGATAAAGTAAAAATATGGTTGGAATCAGGAGAATGAGACGGATGCAATGTCGTTGGTTTCATCCAATTCTGAGAACTTTTATTTTTGAGTATTTTCTGAGCCTAGGGACCCTTCTGAGACTTCTGGGTCATTCCTAGATCCTCCTTTTCTACATTTGAGTATTTTTGAGCAGTTTTGGATCCACCTGGATCAGTCATAATACTTAGGTGTGGGGGAGGGGTTCATGAGTTGACAAATGATCATTGCCTAGAGAAGTAAATATTTGTAAAATTTTTATGTATTATTTTCCTGATACAGGTTATTACATCAGCAGTCATTTTATTTTGAAGTGTTAAATCTCATGTGTGCTATAAATTGCTCTACATATACTTAACATACCACTTTATTGATTCATTTTCGCTACAGAATGTTCATTGTGGGATTGACATTACATGTTCTATGCAAGTGGATTGAGTGAGCATGGTGGAAAAATCAACAAACAATGGAACATTCCTCCTCTGCTCTTAATCACTGTGACTGTCAAAACCATTTCAATATTGTTGGCTATCCATTACAGGAGGTGAAAATGCTTAACACAGAGGTACCAAATGGAGTGTCGTATGAGGTTCCATATGAAGTGTTGTATGAGGTTCCGAATGAAGTACCATATGAATTTACACACCAGTAACTGTCCACAATTTCAGGTAATCAGGAATCATTGACATTTAATCGAATTGGTTGAAGGAAATCAATATTGAGGATGAAAAATTTAGACATTTTCATGATCAAATGTCCAATTCAAAAGACTTGGACATTGATCTAACTTCACATCATTAATATTGCCCCAAAAAAATGTGCCTATGAATTCAAAATTACTCACACATGGAAACTGATGCGCACATGTGTGCAACCAATTCCACCATAGGCACATTCAAAAATGGGATTGGGTGACCTGTTATCCCAATTCACCTCTATCATTGCATTTGCCCCTATTTTAAAAACGCGCTCAACCTATGTTATTTGTTCGTCTATTTGAATTGTGCTTGGCCTCTATTCAATTTGTGTCATTCCTTAACCCAGTCACACCCTCTCTTGGTGAATTTCTCCTTTGTTCATTTCTTCACATCATCAAGATGCCCAAGAGGTCTGAACCTTCTTCCTACGCAGATTGTTTTTCCATTCCTGAATTTGCATAGTGCAGGGAGGTGCTTTTCTGCACAGGATGGGGGGCATTTTTATCCCACTTGTAGGGACACAATGATGGAATTTCAATGCAATTCTCCCTTGGTTTTGATGGGAAGACAAAGCGCGTGGGGTCTCTCACCTTTGGGGTTTCAGAGGATTCCATTGCTGCAACTGTGAAGCTTCCAAGAGTGGGAGATAAATGGTTTAAAAACCACCAGTTGTTGTGCTCAAGCTATAATAGGGTTCTAAAGCCAAAATTCTAGAACATCTTTAGACCTAAAGGATACTCCAAGGAGTGGATAAAAGAGGAACTGATCAACCCTCTCATAGTCATCACTAGGTTGATCACATGTGAAGGTAGATATTACACCTTTAAAGCTTGCCATTTCAAATTGTTATCTCATTTTCAATTCAATAAAACTTTGAACTTTCCCTTCTACTTTATAAAGAGCTTGGAGAATATGTCCTCTCAAGTGAGGAAGAACGTCACCAACCCCCAAAACATCTTCTTTCATCATGGCCTAATCAAACTCCTTGTTCTAGACGAATTAGAAAAACAGGGGAAAACTTGGGATGCATTCATTTATCAATTTACAAAGCCTCACTTGACAATCAAGACCAACAAAAAGACACTTGGCCTAAGGACTGTTTCTCCATCCAAACCCACTCTCCAAGAACTCCAAATTGACCTGCACAAGCCATTTATTTATCGGAACAATTCAAGAAGCTTGTTGAAACCCCTGCATCCTCATCGGGTAAAAAGACCAAGAATCCTATTGTTAACCCCATGATACCTTCAATATATCTTGATCCTACACCCAAAAAACTACAAGAAGTGATTCAACAAGACTTTCCTATAGTTCCCACCAATAGGAGAGGTGCTAATCAATTTAATAGAGGACCATTTCGAAAGAGTACCCAAAGCAAAAGAGGAAAACCATATGTAAAACCCATGACTACTTCAGACCCTATCCAAGTATCCTCCGACCTCGAGAGTCCTCACAAAATACTTAGGGAAGTATCTCTAGACGAATTGGAGCCTCAAATAAAGACAAAATCAAAACCTACTTCTCCTCATCAACCCCCTATTAATCCCACCTCACCAATACCTACTCCATATCCTAAGAATGATAGATACTCTTCATCTTTCAAAGGATCTAAGCCTTCCTCTGAAATAACTGATCCTGCTCCAACCATTGAGAAGCTACAAAAAGAGAATTTTCAGTTGTTGCAACAGTTAGAAGATAGGAAGACTATGGGCACACATCTTCACCATGATAATGTAGTCCTCCAAGAAAAAGTGAATTCCCTACCAAGGTTGGTTGATGAGATGACCAAATCCAACCACAACCTCAGAGCACAATTGAAGAAACACAAGAGGCATAAGTCAAAATATTCATGGCAAGAAGGAGAATCTTCTAAAGCTGATCCTCCTTAGCAGGCATAGTCATGAGGGGAAATTTATTTTTGTTTGTAGTGGGACTTGAAAAATATTAGGTGTGGGGGTATTGTTGGGCCCGTGATATGACTGATTTTATGACGTTAATTAGATCCTTTTTGTCGAATGTGTATATGCATTTTTCCTGTTTTTCCTGTTTTGAAGAGATTTTGTGTCAAATCGCTATGATTCACACTAGGTATGCACAATTCATGTTTTGCGATGATTTTGAGATTAAATTAACATTTTTTTATTATCCTAGGAAACTAATTCATGTTTTGTGTGTCACAGAGAAAAATCATAGCTTGTTTTCGCATCCGACACTCTATCCGGTACTCCATCCAGCAGTGAGATCGGAAGAG
>CBVK0101678554.1:0-13455 GCA_900067695.1 Picea abies | reverse complement strand
AATCACAACGTATCCTGATGCCAAGATGATTCGATAGAAGATTCATCTAGTTAATCCTAAGAAAGAAACAACCATTAAGGTTGAGGTTGAGAAATTGCTAAAAGTCGGGCTTATCTATCCTATCCATTTGACTCAATTGGTGTCAAACCTCATGCCAGTCAATAAAAAACAAGGCATGATTCATGTATGTACCAACTTCCATGATTTGAACAAGGCCTATCCCAAAGATAATTTTCCCACACCTTTCATCGACCAAATCATTGATGAATGTGAAGGTTGTGAAGCCTTTTCTTTCATGGACGGTTTTTCGGGATATAATCAAATACAACTCAAACCCGAAGACCAACAAAAAATGACGTTCATCTGTCCGTCGGTTACATTCGCATATCATAAGATGCCTTTTGGTCTCAAAAATATTGGAGCCACCTTTCAACGGGCCATGTCTTTTGCTTTCCATGACCTCAAGCACATAGTCGAGGCCTATTTAGATGATTTAGCATCTCAATATTGCAAGAGAACAGATCATCCCACACACCTCTGACTTATCTTCGAACGTTGTCGCTACTTTCAGATTCGCCTGAATCCAAACAAGTGCAACTTTTGCATAATGTCAAGATGATTGTTAGGTTTCGTAGTGTCAACAATAGGTATCATGGTCAATCCTCTCAAGGTTCAGGCAATAATTTAGTTGCCCCCCCCACGCACAATCCTTCAACTTCAGAGTCTACAAGGCAAGGCAAACATTTTACGATGCTTCATCACCAACTATGCCAAAATCACCAAGGGATTTATGCGCTTACTGAAGAAAGACATTCCCTTTACTGGGATGATGCAGCTCAAAGCTCTTTCAACACATTGAAACATGCCCTCACAACTGCCCCTCTACTCTAGCCACCTAACTATAACAAAGATTTCTTATTATATCTAGTTGCAACAGAATCAACCATTGGCATGGTTTTAGTTCAGGAAGATGACTTGTTCTCCGAATACGTGATCTATTACCTGAACCGAGGCCTCATAGGATCGAAACTTAATTATTCTCACATTGAAAAACTTGCGTTGGTAGTAGTTCATGCTGTTCAACGGTTCCATCATTATGTTTTGTTTCGCAAGACCATAGTCATTGCTTTCGTGAATCCATTCCAGTACATGTTGACACGATGGGTAATAGGCGGAAAAATCAATAGATGGATATTCATCCTCCAAGATTTTGACTTAGACTTCGTTTTAGCAAAGTCCAAAAAGTCACTGGTCTTCGCAAAACTTATTTTGGAACTTCCGGTTGAGTCAGGTGACATTGTGCCTGAAGAATAACCTATCCGGGGAGATATGTTTTTGATCACATCTTCAGATCCTTGGTATGGAAATATACTTATCTATATCTAGAATTTGAATTTCCCCACCACTGCTTCTCATGATGAGCGTCGACGCATATGCCATCAGGCTAAGAATTATCTCATAATCGATGATACATTGAATCAGAGAGGTGTAGACTGCATCCTACGCCGATGTCTCACTCATGAAAAAGAAATTATCATGCTTAACGATTTCCATACTGGAGCTTGTGGTGGTCATTTGTCTGGGTTGGCAACAACCCAAAAGATTCTACGAGCAAGTTACTTCTAGCTGACACTTATCAAAGATTGTATCAAATAACTCAAGAAATGCCATCCGTGCCAAATCTTTTCTCGAAAGATGAGGGAACATCCCGCTCCCATGTTTCCTATCATCACCATTGGTCCCTTCACCAAGTGGGGGATTTATTACACTACTTGAAACCCTCCTTCAACAAGGGGGCACCACTATATCATCGTAGTTGTAGACTACTTCACAAAGTGGATCAAAGTTATGCCAACGTTTAAAGATGATGGAGAGACTGCAACTCTCTTTTTATTCAATCAGATAATAACAAGGTTCGACGTCTTGAGGGAGATTTTCACTAACCATGGCAGTCACTTTCAGAACCAGATGATGAGGGATTTAACATCAAATCTTGGGTTACGAAAATAAAATTCATCACCCTATTACCCCCAAGAAAATGGGCAGGTGGAAGCTGTAAACAAAACTCTTAAAACCATTCTACAACGAACTATCAACTCAACCAAGTCAAATTGGAATTTTATGTTGTACTCAACATTATGGGATTACCAAACATCTATTAATACTACAACTGGTTTCTCACCTTTTCAACTCATTTATGGGTTGGAGGCCATCTTTCCCATCGAATGTCAGATCCCGTCTCTAAAGTTGGCAGTACAATTATTGCCAGACACTTCTTCACTTGAAGAACGATTAGTATACCTTGAGTAGCTCAATGAGTAGTGTCGTGATGCGGCCTTGGCCAACGAGGCTCACAAACATAAGGTCAAGTGTCAGTATGATAGGTCCGTTCATCCTAGGATTTTTTCTGAAGGTGACCTTGTCCTGGTCTATGACCAAGAAAAGGATTCCCTGGGGGCAGGAAAATTCAAACCCATGTGGTTCAGACCTTTCATCATAAAAGAGGTTTTAAAAAAGGGTGCTTATTTTCTTGTTGATTTTTAAGGGAATTCTTTGGAGGAGCCTAGAAATGGGCTCTACCTCAAAAAGTATTACTCATAGGCAGGTCACTGTGGGTAACTTTTTGTAACATATATATAGTCTTTGTACTATTACTTTTTAGTTTCTTTTAGTATTATGGACGTGTCGTTGATACTATCTTTTGTCACTGTGGCAGATGTCAAGTGATTCTGAGGTGTTCGTTGGGTATGAATATGGTGTTAGTCAACACACTCAGAGGCTTGCCTCTGCAGCTTGGGTAATCTTTACACCTCAAGGCCAGTTATTATCTTTCGGAGGTATATGCTTAGGTGACACCACAAATAATTTTTTTGAGTATAGAGTAGTTACTGAGTTTCTTCGTGATGTTTTGTCATTGGGTATCTCTCATCTCTGGGTCTATCTCAATGGTCAACTGGTTGTGTCTTAGTTAAATAGAGTGTACTAGGTTCATGATCCAACTTTACATCGACGATTCCTTAGGGTACATCTCTTAGAACGAAACTTTGATTATATTACATATTTTTATGTTCCTAGGAGATTAAACCAAGTTACAGATACTCTAGCTAATCAAATTTTAGATTGGCATCTTGCACACATATGAAAGAACATTCAATAGGTGTGGCCCCTGGTCGAGGACAACGCATGTTCCTCGCATAGTCAGTGGGTCACATTGGTCCCACATCTGCCCATAATGAACACATATCCATCAAATACTCTGGCATAACAAAAAAATGATATATATAACAAAAGAACATAAAAATTACATATGATTAAAAACACAAAAAACTACAAAGGTGGAGACTTACCCATCCCCCTCACTCCTCACCAGGAGGTATTGATTTCTCAAGGCCTCTCAAAAAATCAATCCCAGCATAGGGATAATCCTCTATAACCGGGATCTTTCATGACAGCCACGCAAAGAAGTCATCATTGAAGGATTCATTGGTCCTTCCGCCACCCTCTCACGGTAGTAATACTGCCCATCTACACACAGCAAGAAGAGAGGCCTGATGTCCTCGTACCACTACTTGAGGACTAAAACTCAGAACTCTCTCAAAAAATAATGAACACAGAATGGTCCCGAACCCGAAGTTCCTATGTGTCTGCAAATGACAATCTGTCAGCTGTCTTTGTGCAAAGTGACAAGCAATGTGGTACTCTAATAAAAAATTTGTGCATTTAAGTACTGGACTGCACAGTTCTTCTATGCATGAGACGCTTGATGAAGAGTCACAGAACCAGTAATTCTCCCAATAAGAAATACTATCACCTATAGAGATAGGTTAGTGATCTTGCTTATAGGCACCTATGTGCTCGTGCGGTCTGTATCAACTGCACAGTATAGGCCTATCAATTATGCTATGTTATGTGGCCCTGTAGGAAAAGTCCAGAAATTGACTAGTTCCCCTCTCTTGGAGAGGCCAGTCAAAAAGTAAATGTCCTCGACCGTGGGCACTAGTGACTTCCCCTCTAACATGAATTCCTTTACATCCGGATGCTAGTAGTCAACCAAGGCATTCAGTAGCCTAGGTTGTGCCTGCATTAAAGGACATTGGAAAAATTTGAGTAACCCACACTGCATCAAAGTAGCCACAGCATTGGGATCTTCCCCGACCAACTCATTTACCTCTTCATGCTCTCTTTCTCTCCAATGGTCATACATCCCGCAAAACACCAAGGTTCAGGAGGGTTAACCCTTGCTTTTTTATGCCTTTTTCATTCCATAAGGGGACCCACACATGCTATAATGGTGACAGTTGCGTGTACATGCGAGCAGCGTTTACTCTGCCTGAATGTACACCCAACCTGTCCAAAGACAGCCCGCATGGACCTAGGGCCGACCTTTTAAAGGTCGACGCCCCCCTAAAAAATGAAATCCAATGCACAAATAAAGATATGAAATGCAAGATAAGGGAATTTGTACTTACTTGATCCAAACAAAAGTTTGTTTCGTCCACTGTAGCTCCCAGAACCACCACTTTTGACAAAGGGGGTCTTTTGGCTCCAGAGTCAATTTCCAAATCAACAATGGTGATAATGAGCTGTCAACTTCTATTTATAGACTTTTTGACCTCTTTTTGTCACTTTTTGGCCCCCCTTATCATTTCCTTAATACCAACAACCATTTAGAGTGATTCAAGAGTTTCATAGGAGGGATTTGATCGGGTATTGGGATAGTTTTTTTCTGAGTTTTGAGTATTTTTTGACGGTCCATGGAAATTTTTTTCGATGATCAACTTGAACATATAGGTTAGTTTTCTACTATGATCTTTGTATCTCATTGTCTTTTTCCTTTGCCATAGGATCGACCCCATCAGGTTGTGACACATAACCATCATCTCTTCTTTAGCAATGTCGCAACTTGGTGGTAGAGCTTATCGGAACATGGATGCCCTAGGTAGATCTTGGTTGCATTATGGTATTCATGCTGTCTCTAAAACACTGTAGGCATGAGAGTCCTTGTAGTTTTTCCTGAATATGATTTTGAGCCTCACTTGCATGATTCTTCTTCACCCTTGAACTCACCCTCGGGACTCCCAAAAAATAACAGGTCTTCTTTTAAGCCCTTTTCAAACCCTCTAAACATGAAAATATTGTTGAGCAATATTGTGGCCTTTCATGCTTGTTAAACTAAAATTTGAAGTCACGTCTTTCCGACGGTAGTTTACCCCTTTTTCGGTCCAGACGGTCAACTGTACGAACAAAGGTATACTCTACGAAACTTCAACTCTATAGAAGAGTACTCTCAGGTGGAATTGCATCCCTTTTTCAAGCCCGAGGGACTAAAATTACGAAGAAGGAACCTCCATGGAGTCCATAGTTAAGCTCTTTTCAAACTCCCTAAAATTGAAAAGATCGTCGAGTGACCTTATTCTTTCACACTTGTTAAACTAGTCCAGAAGAACATTCCTGACAGAGTCCATAGTTAATCTTTTTTCAAACTCCTTAAAAATGAAAAAATGGTCGAGTGATATTGTCCTTATCACACTCGTTAAAATGGTTTTGAATAGACGTCTTGTCAGTGCTAGTTTACCCCTTTTTTGAACCGACTAGACTATCTTCAAAAAAGGTACCCCAATGGAGTCTCCTTTTATGTTTTTTCAGACTCTCTAAATATGAGAAACCACTGATCTTACCTTCTCTGGGCTCATTAAACTTACATCAAAGGACATTACCATTGTGTGTTTTGTTAAACGCGTTTGCATATCTTATACGCTAGCCTTGTAACAGTTTGCTTCTGCATTTTAACACCTTTGGCCCCCAGAGGATTTTTCCCGAGTATCATTATTTTGAACATCATTCTTGTCCTAGTGCCTTGAACTTGTATGTTTGCAACACTCATTCCTCCATTGTAATGTAACATTCCTTTATTCTTTTTCCAAAATTATTGAAAAAGACAAAAAAATCAAATATACCCCAAAAAGAGGAAGGGAAAAGTATTTTCTTTATTGGCAGCATAATGAGTCACCCTTGGATAAAGAACATCTGTCCAATTGTTCGTCAAACTATGGGATGTAGTACAACATTAGGAATCTTTTCTCACTACATAGAGTTGTGTCCTCCTCCGTTTGGTTATTCTTCCAAACATATGGAGAGTTTGCATTGCCTCCTACTTTGTAAACTTATTATTAATGACATGCTACCTAAGTCTCATCATTTGTCGTGCTGTTGTCCAAGGGAAGTTTCTACCAAGCCTAAGTCAACCCCTTTGTAATTTGTCTCTTTCCCTCATACCAGACCATCTTGAATGTCCAATCAAGCCCTTGTTTGAAATCAATGAAACCTTCAGTTTGATCATGAAAATTATCTAATCCCTAACCGACGAGTCATCAAAGACCTCTGGGTAGTGAAGTCGTACACTCATATTACACTCCTACCTGAGATTTAAATATTTTGAAGAAGTTTCTCGAGCTCTTAAGACCTCATCTCTAGCCATCTGACCATATCATCTTCTAGAAGATGGATACCCTATATGTATATCTTTTTGATTTCGAGTTGTAGCTCCACTGTGTATTGTTCGCGGCTACTCTTTATATAGTTATATGACATGGATATACAGTGTATTTGATTGGTAGCCATGATTCTATTTTATCCCAAGCATGGGTATGCCCACCTCGGTGAGACATTTTTTATTTTGCAGACGGCACCTCCCAGTTCCTGGCCCCTGGGTTCACTTGTTCGGCACATCAGTAAAGATTGGTAATTTATTTCGGCCATTAGATGCTCTTCTAACCTCACACGTTAGGGGGCATCTATTATAACCCTAATTTGCACCATACATGCTTACCTAGCATTAGGCCATCTCAGATCCCTTCTTTGCCAAAAGCACTACTAAACAACTCTTTAAAAAACCTCTTTCATAAGGGCCCACACACCCTACTCCATTACTGCATGCGTGTACATGCTAGCTGACCTAATATAGCCCGCATGGACCGACAAAAGAATGAAAAGAGGAAAGTTGTCGATGGAACAAAGAGCTTTGGGTGAGTGAACTGAAATTCTCGGCCATGCATGGCCAAGGGTTCATCCAAATACCTAGCTTCTTCTAACCTATAAAAGAAGGGCTAGGGGTCCCATTTGGAGAGGGAGAAATAGAGTAAAGAAACTCTTCCCAATTGCATTTTCCTATTGTCCCAACCCTTTCACCATAGTTGTGCAAGAAGAGATACTAAGAAAAGAATTTGGATAACAGTTGAAGAGGAGCCCAAGATCAGGTTTGCGGAGCGGTGGCCAGTCTCAAATTTTTGTAAGTTGACTCATTCAAAGTAATAAATAAAATGCTTTTCCCATCCCAATTCATGAGTTATTCATAGTTTGTTAAGAACATGTTTGAATCCCTAACCCGTTAGTTTATAGGTAAGATGCATGTGTAGTTGTTGCTTGTCTTGTATGCAGGTCAACTTTGGAAGGAGAACTCTGAACAAGTGATCAAGCGTGAAATAGGATCGACATCAAACACCTGGAACAAGGTAGGTTGACCTAGCCATGTATTTATTGAAAGATATGGGATTTAAGTCTAGGGACGAAGGTAGAAAGTAGATTTTATCTTGGTCATATCTGCATGCAAAGTATAACCCTATTTGCTAGTCCGTAAGGAGATTTCCCTCACAATAGTATGGTATGCATTGTAAATGACAATGGTATGCATTGGAAATAGTATGAATTTCCTTTCCATTGTATGGTATGCATTGGAAATGGTATGGTATGGTATGGTATGGTATGCATTGGCATTGGAAAGTGCGATGGTAATGGTATGGTGTGCATTGGAAATGGTATGGTATGCATTGGAAATGGTATGCTATGGTATGGTATGCATTGGAAATGGAAATGGTATGCATTGGTATGGTATGCATTGCCTTGCCATTTCCTTGTATGGTATGCTTTGGAAATGTTATGGTATGGTATGGAATGGTATGCATTGCCATTGGGAATGGAAATGGTATGCATTGGCAATGGAAATGGTTTGCATTGGCAATGGTATGCATTGGAAATGGTATGCATTGCCTTTCCATTGTATAATATGAATTGGAAATGGTATGGTATGGTATGGTATGCATTGGTATTGTCAATGGAAATGGAAATGGAAATGGTATGGTATGCATTGGCAATGGTATGGTATGGTATGGTATGCATTGGCAATGGAAATGGTATGCATTGCCTTGCCATTTCCTTGTATGGTATGCATTGGCAATGACAATGGTATGCATTTTCTTTCCATTTTAAGGTATGCATTGTAAATGGTATGGTATGGTATGGTATGCATTGGCATTGGAAATGCTATGGTATGCTATGGTATGGTATGCATTGGAAATGGAAATGGAAATGGTATGCATTTCCTTTCCATTGCCTTGTATGCTATAAATTGGCAATGGTATGGTATGGTATGGTATGGTATGATATGCATTAGCAATGGAAATGGTATGCATTAGCAATAGTATGGTATGGTATGGTATGGTATGCATTGGCAATAGCAATGGTATGGTATGGTATGCATTGGCAATGACAATGGTATGCATTTCCTTGCCATTGTATATGATATGCAATGACAATGGTATGGTATGGTATGCATTGGCATTGGAAATGGTATGGTATGTTATGGTATGGTATGCATTGGCATTGGAAATGGTATGGTATGTTATGGTATGGTATGCATTGGAAATGGTGGGCATATGGTGGGAAAATAGATATGGTGTGTATGGAAAATCTTCAATCTAGTGGTAGGAAGTGATCTATTCTCTTCTAAAACAAAATGACAATGAGAGAACCAACAGGCAGGAACATAATGAAATACGTAAAGCTTGTGCATATGATATATGGTGCAAGCTGAACCAAATAGCAGTACAGCCTAAAATTGATTGTAATAAGCCACTGAATTATTTCAGCGTTTGGTCTAGCTAGCTCACAAGTAGAGCATGTGTACACACTATTGTTATATGCATGATGAAACCATTACTAAAATTTATTAAAGGATCCTCTCCTCCACTGCTTTTATTTACTAACAGTATACTCACTGGCATGTAGAGCATGTGCACACACTGACCGATTCTCTTCCACCAATCAAGTTTAATAGGCCACTGCATATAATTATATTGTACCTTATGAAGGAAGGTTTCCACCAGTCGAGTTTAATATGCCATTGGATTGTTTCAAAGTTTGGCCCAACTCGCTGGCATGTAGAGCATGTGCACACTGACATATTTTCTTCCACGACAATTGTGTTTCCCGATTTCAATGATAATTGCAGAAAAATTAAAAACGTTGAAAGAAGGCCTGGAATTTCAAATTTATTTTTCCTGTCAAATGAAAATTTGATGAGGATCATTTGTTTTTCATGCCTTTGATTTAACGTTTAATGCAGATTTATGAGTGTCATTTTTTTTGTTATATGCAAATTTCAAAACCCTGTATATATATGAAGTAGTCATCCAAATTAAGATTTTATGAAATTATCCAAAATAACCCAATCTAACTAGATTACTTGAAACAGCCAATTACTTAAGTAAATCTTATTTCCAAATGTAATTTGGTGATAAGATTCTATTAAGAATGAAGCGAAACACACAGGGATATTATTAACATGTTTGGCCTCTTACAATTGCAATCTGTCATATATCAAAATCCCCAATAAAGAAAAAGATGATGCCCTTAAAATCCAATTTCTCATCCAATTTCTCATGTCTATCATCCTCTAGAGGATAAAATATACTCATATCTTAATCCTATTGAAAGAACACATCACTTTCCAACATAAAACATTATATTTCTTCACATTTGGTGGAAAGGAGTTGTTGCCAGAAGGAACCAATTAGATATGTAAATAATAACAAAAACAAAGCCATGCTAACATGGTTTGGACATAAGTGATGTCATTATTGAGATTTTACTATATGTGACTCTAGAATAAAATTAAACAGTATTTAAAAAGATGTGATTCCTAATATTCTACATTATGTAACCCCATAATGAAATTAAACAATATTTGAAAAGATGAAATTGAACATGGGTTTGTTAATGACAACAATGACAACAGTGATAATTCTTATATATCGCAATTGGATCACAATTCTCTAATGTGGATATGTACTAATCCCACCTCCTCATTATATATCTTTGCAAGTGAACAAGACTTAAATTTGTCGTTGCACATGGTTGCAAACTGATGCAGTGCATGCCCTTTTGGGGAAATTAAAATCATCTTTCTCATAAATTATTCAAAGCATTTGAAAACATAAAGCCTTATAATTACCTTTAGGGATAGGGACTCAGAGCCGGAAGAGACTTTGAACTTGGAAATTGTGAAGATGGAATGTGTGATCTTCTAATAGTACATTGTTTTCATTTGTACAACCATTTGAAAAAACCCACTCTTTCTCATATGAATGCATTGTATGGGGAATCAAATCAGGTATAAGAAAATCATTCTAATATTGAATGAATGCTAGAAATTTGAGTACTTTTCTAGCCAAAGATTAATTATTAAAAGAAAAAAAAAACTACAGCCATTCAATCATGGAAAACAAAAGAAAATAGGATTTTGATAGAGAGTAGGAAAATAACTCCCAATACTCTTAAAGGCTACAAATATGCAAAATTTGTATGGTATGGTGGAATTACAGGAAAGGGACTATTTAAAAAAATTCAAGATTTTAATTAAACCAATTCAAATTCTCAATGAACTTATTGTAACAAGATGATCATCCTTTGCCATCAACATGCCTTGATGTCCATATTCATGTCTACACAATGTTCATCAAAATCCTTAAAGTTCTTGGAAGTTAGATGAGCAGAGCAGACCCGTTGCTTAGAGAAAAGTTGAATCAAGAGTGGATGATGGATTATAATCCATGGACATTGGAATTTAGTGATCCAAATGAGTTGTAACAACATTCAACTTCCATGGACATTGGAATTTAGTGATCCAAATGAGTTGTAACAACATTAAACTTCATTTACCCCTTAAGGAACCCCTACCCAGTGTCACAAGCAGCAGTGCTACCTTGCCAAGCCATGCTTATAGCCCATAGATATAGAGTTAAAATATTTCCCTGCTGATCTCGCATTTGATGAAGCAGTTCTTTGGTGATCTCCTTCTGATCTCCATTTATTAGAAGAAGTAGTTTGTGGTGATCTCCTTCTCCGAAATAATCTAAAACAAGTTAAAGTTTTAGTGGATAAGAAGGCCAGAAAATTTTGAAACAGTTTGAATCGACTTTTATTCAAGTACAGTGAGCACCATACCCACACGAATCAACTATATTATATACCATACATATTATGATGAGTAGAGTGAAAGACAAGTTTTGATTTAAGTGTAGTGAGCGTCATAGAAACATGAATCAATCATACTATATACAATACTTATTAAAACTAGCACAGCCACATAATTGTGGTTGATGAACTTCGATAGTTGTATTTAATTTACAAACCCTAACTTTAATATAATCTAAATTTTAACATAAACCCTAACTCTAATTTTAAATTTTAATTCTAGTCTTAATCATAATTTTAATACTAACATAAACCCTAGCATATACCTAATCTTAATATAAGCATTGGCCGACCCTATTTTCAAGATTTGGGGGCAGTGGCCTCTAGCTCGTTGACTAGTTTCCCAAGTTGTTTTGCACAATTTGTTAATTTTTTTGAAAACCAAAATTTATGGAAGGTGACTTGGGATTCATACATATATGAATTATGGTTCAGAAGAATCTGTTTTGCACAATTTGTTTATTTTTTTGAAAACAAAAATTTATGGAAGGTGACTTGGGATTGATACATATATGAATTATGGTTCAGAAGAATCACAAGTGGTTAATGTTAAATATCTTTACCAAATCCACTTTCATTTTATCAAAAATATTCTTTGTTAAAATCAGATATGGATGTTTTTTTATTTAAATGTTATGGATTTCACCAAAAATCAATTTTCATTTTAACAAAACTATTCTTTGTTAAAATCAGATATGGATGTTATGGATTTCACCAAAAATCAGTTTTCATAAAATATTAAATAACGAGTCTTTCATTGGGTCAAGGAAGTAATTATTCAATTTCATATTTCACATATTGTTTACACTAATCGGATATACAACCACTTTATAAAAAAATCATTCAAAAGTATATTTCAATTTGGTTGTTTAATAGATATTTTTATTTTAATTTAAAATATAAATTAATAATTATATAAATTAAATTAAAATACATTAATATATAAATTATATTAAATCAAGGATGATTATATGAATAAGTATTAAATATTCTTGAATGCAATGCAAAGGACGTTATGTGGAGTAGGAAGGAGAAGGCCATCGTAGCAAAGGAATGCAGCATAGGCAAGAACCATCAATAATTAATACATAAAAGTTTGTATTCGGGTTGAATATTACAGAAGCTTGGAGCAAGCTTGCATGCATAGTGATGAGCAATTCAGGTTACATAACAGTGGATGATACAAGTTTAGCAATGTTAGAACCTAAATACGCCATTGCTAAACTTAAATCTCTCATTGCTATGTAAGGTGTGAATAGTAATCCGCCATCGTTAAACCTAAATCACTCATTGCTATGTAAGGTGTGAATAATAAACCGTAATTTATAAGTGTACAAAACCTATAAACCATAAATAGTAAAGAAAACTATAAATCATGAAATTAATTACTTGGCAAGAGGTTGAAAATATTTAAATTATTTTTTACCCAATGCAAGAGAAGAAGCATACATGTCTTTTTATATTAGAAAGGGAGGTTGCGTCTTCTCTAAAAAAAGCAATGATCTTGCTTGAACTTGCATATTAAAAAATACTATGAAGGCTAGTTGAACTAATGCTAAATAAAATACAATAATACTTAAAATTGTGTGGGTACTAGTATAAACCCTAAAAAGTAAAGAATCGTAGGTAGATGGAAACCTATAAACCCTAAACACTAAAACAACCTATAAATAGTGAAATTAATTAATTAGCACAAGGTTGAAAACATTTAAATTATTTTCTACAGAGTCTTTCTTTTAATGAGACTGGTTAGAAAGGGAGGTTGCGTCTTCTCTAACACAAGCAATGATCTTTATTGAACATGCACACTAAAAAAATACTAAGAAGCTGAGTTGAAATTAATGCGGACAAAATACAATAAAACTTAAAATTATGTGAGTACCAGAATGTAGGTAGATGGAAACCTATAAAACCTAAACAATAAAGAAGCCTATAAATCTTGAAATTAATTACTTGGTGTTGTGCCTCTTTTGTCACCTAAATGAGAAAAACAGAGGTGCTTACAAGATTAGTTGGGTTAGCTAAGCAAGACAATAGTGAAGGAAAGGGTTAGAAAAATAAACATAAAAGAACTAAGCTAAAAATTAAACTAGGAAAGGAAAGGAAAGAACAACTAAACTATTGAGCATAAGAACATAAGAACAA
>CBVK0101678550.1:170-49030 GCA_900067695.1 Picea abies | reverse complement strand
ATACGTATCTCAAAGACAAAGGGTTCAAGAGAGGAACAACTGACAACAATATGTATATTCAGACAAAGGATAATGATTTTCTCATCATACTGGTCGATGTAGATGACATCATCTTTGGATGTAATAAGGATTCACTGGTACAATGGTTTGCTTCTACCATGGAGTCTGAATTTGAAATGTCTATGATAGGAGAACTATCATTTTTCCTTGGTCTGCAAATTACTCAGAGGCCCGATGGGATCTTCATTTCTCAAGGAAAATATTTAAGAGAAATGCTGAAAAGGTTTCAAATGGAAGATTATAAACCTGTGGGTACAACTATGGTAACTGGATGTAAATTAAGTAAGGATGATGATTCACCTGATGTTGATCAAAGCTCATATCGATCAATGATAGGAAGCTCGTTGTACATCACAGCATCTCGCCTAGACATAATGCATGTTGTAGGAATGGTAGGAAGATATCAGGCTGCACCTAAACAGAGTCATTTGCAAGTTGTCAAAAGGATATTCAGTTACTTAAAAGAAACAATGACTTATGGTCTATGGTATCCCAAAAATCAAAGTCTTCAGTTGACTGCTTATTTAGATGCAGATTGGGCAAATTGTGTTGATGAGATAAAAAGAACCAGTGGAGGAGCCTTCTTCTTGGGTAACTCCTTAGTAGCCTGGATTAGTAAAAAGAAAGGTTCCATTTATTTATTAACCACAGAGGTAGAGTACATTGCTGCTGCTACCTGCTACACACAAGTATTATGGATGATTCAGACACTTGCAGACTTAGAGGTAAAATATACTGCACCGATCCTACTTCATTGTGATAACACAAGTGCCATCAGTGTGTCTAAAAATCCTGTCCTCCACTCCAAGACAAAAAATATTCCCATAAAATATCATTTTCTGAGAGAATAGGTCACCAATCAGATTGTTCAGGTCCATTACATTCCCACTACAGAACAAATTGCAAACATCTTTACTAAGCCCCTAGCCAAGACACCGTTTGAATATCTCAGACAGAAGTTGGGTGTCATTTCGTTTCATACCTAAAAGAGTCCATCTTGTTAGGGGGAGATCTATATTGTTTGAATATCTAATGCCTCCTAAAATTACTGCAATAGCTCAGGGGGAGCATGTCTCTTCTTTGACATTGATGTCAAAGGGGGAGGAAAGAATTCGAGTGCCTTAGTTGCCATCAATGCCAAAGGGGGAGATTGTTGGAAAATGTTTAACAGGTAGCGCATGCTTGTCATTGATGGCAAGTACGGCAATGAAGATGGCATGAGTAGGGCACCAGAAGTATTTTAGGAAGACGCTGCAGAGCAAGCCCGCTAAGTTAAGAAGAGATAGTACAGAGGATTGTTGGCAGGTTATTATCAGGCAAAGTAAGCTTGTTATTGATGGCAAGATCAGAGTATGCAGTGAAGGCAAAACAAGGACAAAGTATGCTCTAAAGGAGAAGCACCAGTGATCACTGGATCTCATCCTAAATTCTCGATGGCCGTCAGATCTGAATGAAGACAAGAAGAGGGCGCTGAAGAGGAGAATAGATCTCAGGTGTTAGATCTGAGCGCAGGGTCCGACCACCATTGGATCAAGGAAAACCTGCATGATCTTTAAAAGTGCAAGGAGTAGAGGGCTCACAAATCCCATAAGCAGGAGGACTGTCCATCTCAGGGGGTTATGTGGACCGTTGATCCGACTCCCTATCGGAGTTTCGAGGATCGCGTGTTGGAAATGTCAAAGAAACAATGCAACATAAATCCCAATTTCTCGATATGAAAAATCCCGGTGCAATCTGAGTCGTCAAATCAAGAACACATCTGAACCGTCGACCCGACTCACGTCAGTAGACCACGTCAAATAGGAACACGTGTCACAACCAGGTAATGAAAAGTGTCAGAATGATTCAACATTTTAGGCACATGTAAGTCACGAATCAGAGTGACACGTGGTAGTATTCAACACATGTCAATCCATGTGTGACGTCAGCAGGTGGACACCTTGTTGGAGTTTCGAGGATCGAGTGTTGAAGTTGTCAAAGAATATTGACATCAGGAATCCCGATATCACGATATGCAAAATCGCGATGTAATCTGAGCCGTCAGATCAAGCTTTGATCTATACCATTGATTCCACTCAATGGAGAGGTATCGAGGATCGAGAGTTGGACATGACAAAGATTATTGACATCAGGAACCCTGATTTCGCGATATGCGAATTCGCGATTTAATCACAGCTGTTAAGTTAAGAAGTGACCTGGACCGTTGATCTAATTTCTTTATGGAGTATCGAGGATCAGAACTTTGAAGTGACAAAAACATTGGACATCAAGGATGTTCAAATCGCAATACGCGAAATTGCGATTTAATCACAGCCATTGAATAGAAATCAGATCTGGATCATTGACATAACTCCATATCGGAGTTTTGTGAATCGTGACATCAAGAGAAATAGAAAACAAGGCAACAAGAATGCCGAAATCACGATATGTGATATGGTGATTCAATCATAACCGTTAAATCAAGCTTGGATTTGGACCATAGATGTAACTCCATATCGGAGTTTCGGGGATCGCGACTTTGAGAGGCAGGAACACAATGCAATAGGAATGTCGAAATGCCCAAACCTAGTCTAAAGGCAAGATTAATAAATCTCATCCAACGGCATAGATTAACCTGAAGGAGATCTGAGGGCTACTGTTCCATGACACAGTGAAACTACTAGAAACCATTGATGGTTTCTACCAGAGGATGCGAAGACACTTCGGGATGACTGACAGAGGAGGTGAAGAGTCTCTGAGAAGAATGAAGATGTTCATGGAGGTGGTTGATAGCTGATGAGCATTGAGGCCTGTAACTGAAACAGAGAAGGTGAGTTCGACTGTCACAGAGAAGACGAAGAGTCTCAAACTTCCAGAGAGGTTGAGGAATCTCAGTATAACATACAGTGATGCTGGACACGCAAGGCGAACCACCAGAGAAGCTGAAGAGTCATGATGATGATCAGACAGAGCACTCGAGAGGTGGAGGATAATGGCGCAGAGTCAGCATGCAGAGGCATTGCAAACATTGCATGCACAAGATGCACAGAAGATATATATACATGGTACAGAGAAGAGATGAAGTTACGGTTGTTGTTGGTGGTTGTTGTGGTTGTTGTTGGTGAAGGTGATTCATGTGTGAAGAAGGAGGAGAGTGAAACATCTAAATAGCACAGAAGAGGAACTGTGCAGTGAATGGACATGGAGCATAGAACATAAAAAGCAGAAGAACAGACAACGCAAGTGATGTGTGTAGAAAGGCAATGAGGCAGACAGAGCAATGAAATGCAGCAAAACAGTGATAAGTCTGGTAATCCATTGTTGAACATCATATCACTGTAATAAGTTTCAGTAGCAAAGATTTATATTTCAGGGTGGTTGGGAGGAGCTAGGGAGGACTAGTGTCCTCAAAGGTTCAAGTGGGTGCTTGAACACAGGGAGTTGGTGCTTCCTTCTAGTTGGTGCTAGAGAAACCAGGGAGTTGGTGCTTCCTTCTAGTTGGTGCTAGAGAAACTAGGGAGTCGGTGCTTCCTTCTAGTGGGTGCTAGAGAAAACAAAGAGTTGGTGCTCTCAACAAGTAGCATCTTGAAAAATAGAGGTTGTAGCCTCATTATGAGTTGGTGCTCATATGTATGATAATGTAAAGAATGTAACTATTACTTATCATATAAAAAAAGAGAGGTTTTTACCTTGTATGGGTTTCCTCGCGAAATATCTGTCTCTGTGTTTCTCATATATGCGTGACTGATGCTGAATGTTCCATTGTTTATTTCCCTGCATTAATGTGATCATCATTCAATTTTTCTGCAAAGATTTCAAAAGAAGCATAATTGTTTAAGCATGGTAACAACTGATTCACCCCTCCCCTCTCAGTTGTCCAACAAAAGCTTGGGAGATCCCAAGACGTTCCAAACTGAGGAGGATAAAATACTTGTAGAGGCTCCTTCATCCATAATACATCGATAAATATTTGTTGAATTAACTTCAACCCTTATTTAAAAAGGTGCAGAAGAAGGAAGACGAGGCTCAACAAGATCATTCCAATCCAAGGAAACCATCCTAGGGCTTGGAGGGGTTGTGCTCGGAGTGAGCGGAATGCTCCCTTGTTATGAAAGTACGAAACTGGAAATGATGAAAACATAGTCGGTAGACACTTCACTCCCCAAGAGAGGAGTGGGATCAGTTGAAGATGGCATCGACGTGACCACTTTGGTAGACTCAAAACTCTTCAAGAGAAGAGTGGGATCAACCGAAGATTGCAACGACGTGACCACTTTGGTAGAATCGACACTCTCCAAGAGAAGAGTGGGATCAACCAAAGATTGCAATGGTGTGACCACTTTGGTAGACTCGACACTTTCCAAGATAAGAGTGGGATCAACCAAATATCGTGATGGCGTGACCACTTTCTCAACCAATGACTGCATAGGTTGCGAGACTACATGGTCTAAAGGAACCTCACCCCTTAAAAGAGGAATGGGATCAACCGATTATTGCATCAACATGACCACTTTCTCAACCAATGGCTGAATAGGCTGAGAGACTATAAGGTCTAAAGACACCTCACCCCCACAACAAAGGAGTGGGATCAGCCGATGACTGCATCAGCATGACCACTTTCTCAACCAATGGCTGAATAGGCTAAGAGACTACAATGTCTGAAGGCACCTCACCTCTCAAAAGAGGAGTGGGATCAGCCGATGACTGCATCGGCATGACCACTTTCTCAACCAATGGCTGAATAAGATGAGAGACTACAAGTTCTAAAGGCACCTCATCCCTCAAAAGAGTGGGATCAGCTGATGACTACATCATCATGGACACTTTCTCAACCAATGGTTTAATAGACTGCGAGGAAACCTCAGAAGACTCAGAATCAGAAGAGCTTGCAGAAAAGGACCATAATATGTGTACCTATGGAATTGAAGGGCACAAATGAGTAAGGTTATCTCCCTTTCAAATCTTACAAGGGAACTTAGGCTTACATCCCATCTATCTAGGTTTCTCAACAGAATCAATGCCCCTAGCATGAATGGCAGTGGCTGGTTGCACATCTCCAACATGACTTGTAGATGTTGGTGATGAGTCGGTAACATGAATCATAGAGGCTATAGACCTATTTCCAGTATGAATAGCAGGGACTGGAATTTTCCCCCCAGCATGACTTGCAGAGGGTGGGTGCTTACCCCCAACATAACTTGTAGAGGCTGGGTGCTGGTCTTCAATGTGACTTGCAGAGGTTTTCGTTTAGACTTTCGGTTACTAGTAACTGTACTTTCACCAGAGGTGGGAGAAGGAGGAGGAGAAGACTTTGTTGATGAAGAAACATCAACAAGGTGTCCATGAATTAAGGTGATTAACTGAGAAGTGTCAAGAGAATTCGATAAATTTGGAATGGTACCCAACCAAACTGGTAGTCCCACATTCAACCCAGGAATGTACAAAGTGGCCATCAAAGGGACACCAACATTTTCAAAGAAAGGAAAAGCACAGGAATCCTCTTGAAAAGGGGTTCCTTTGTTGGTATCATTGGGAACTTTAGCCATGAATATCTTATGCATAGGTTCTCCCTTTGCAGGACCTTTCAAGTCCATAAAAGTCTCACACACTGACTCTGGCAAATCAATGTTATCAAAACAATGCCTATAAAGAGGTGGCTCCACATTTTTAAGTGGAAAACCGAAAAAGTCCTCACGACTGGCAGAGTGGGAGGTCTACCACCCTAGGTCAAAGACCCAAATCCATGATTGACTAAATCACTATGGAAAACTTGGGAGCACAAAGCACACACTAGAAAAAATCCTAAAGGAAAATCAAGCAAACAACTAACTAGTTGGAAGAACAGTTACACCAACCAACACTAGAGAAACTTACCGGTGCAAGTGCAGCTTGATTATGAAAGCACCCTTCGGGTATACTCTGCAAAGCATGGCCTGATGTCTATCCTAGGTACTACAGTATACCCCTGTGGTCACCTGTGTAAGTCCCTAAAGGCAACTAGGTTGCCAGCTCGTGAACAATCACCAGGCGGGTACAGTCGACAGTTGGGTGGACCGCACTGAGAAGGGTATCAAGCCTGAAACCTATCAAGGGTATCGAAAGAAAGTGTCCCGGAAGACAAATGAGGACCTTGAATGGATTCGAGACCCATGAAGCTCCGTGGAAAATGCGATCAACAGAATCCCAAGACAAGTGCTCTATATGCATTCCCCACTATGCTTGGTCTAGCTTTGGAGGGGTTATCTCTGCTACCTTTCCACACGCGACCTTGTGTTTATCCCCTGTGTTAGAGGGGGGTCCCAGATAATTTCCATGTTACTGGACTTCTACACTCCTTAGCACAGACTTGTATGTTTGTTTTATAGCCTTGAAGAGTTTCCTCTCCAACCTAAATCAAGGCTCTAGCCTAATCTAGTTGATGGACCCTACAAACATAAAGTCTAGTAAATTTTAATTAGCGTTCTTTTTACTGGATTGATTTACTCAAAAAAGGGTACGGTAGTGCAACTAATGTTGTTAGGACTCTTGCGAAAAATTAAACTTGTAAGAAACACTAGCAAAGAAGGATTATCTTTCTTATTTTCTTTTGAAATGTTGTTAAGATGAGAAGAAAACCCAACACTATGGTAATTTATTTTTCTTTTTTAAATAACAATGCAAAGCAAATGCCAAGAAAGAAAGAGACCTAACAAGGTAAGTTTTTTATATTTTCTTCCAATCAAAGCATAAATAACAAAATATTCTAAAAGAAACTGATGAATGCACGATTCAAAATGAAACTCATTTTTCTTAAAATTTCAAGCTAAAAATAAGTTTAAAAAAATAGGAATAGAAGAAATCTTTCAATGAAAAAGCAAGCTATGATGAAGTCCAACCTAGGATAAAACTGCTATGACAGAGACCATAATCAGACAAGACAGACCCTAGGAAGTAAAAACTTGACAGGGAGGAGGATGATTGCCTCCAAAAACTTTTCTTGACAGGTACGTGATGGTCTCTTCAAAAACTAACTTGCATACACGGGTTGTAGAAGGGCAGGGCACATGTGCACGCGGGCAGGCCCAATGCAGGCCGCTTGTGCCTCTGAAATCCTTCAAAAAAAGAAAAGAAGCAACTAAGCTTCAGTAGAGGATATTGTTATTGAACACCAACACCCCTTAAAGGTAAAAAACTTACTTTGACAAAGAAGAGGAAAGAAGAATTTATCAAAACAAAGCTAATCCTGAGGTTTTTACCTGAGTATGGATTGTTCAATCAGAGACCTAGAAGGACCCAGAAGATTTCTGAGAAGGATCACTTCTGCAGGGGAGAGGATAACTGCCTCTTCCTGAGAAGGATTTCCTGGGTTCTCAGACAGACATCTAACACTTCATCAGCAGGCGTACATACGCAGGATGACTAAAGGTAGGGCATGTGCATATGCAGGATGTCCCACTACAGGGTGCGTATGCCTTTTAAGACTCTCAAAAATAGAAAAGAAATAGTCTGGTAAGCAGAGAAGGGAAGATTGGTATTGAGAACCAGAGCCCTTGAACACTCAAACTTCTTGTAGGAACTCAAAAAAGGTAGTAAAACCAATTTCAAAATACCCAATAAAAAATCCCCAAAAAACCCTAGAGACTCCCCAGTATGGTCGCCAATTTTGTTGTGAGTGGGAAATCCCCCTACGGACTAGCACTTAGGGTTTTATCATGCATGTAGAAAAGACCTAAAGATTCCTTCTTTTTACCATCATCCCAGACCTAATCCCCATTATTCTTAAGCAAATACACAGTTAAGAAGATCAAGTGAACATACCTTATTTCCGACGTTTGATATCGATCCCTCTTCATGCTTGGTCACTCTTTGACTGTAACTCTCCTCCCAAGGCTGAACTGCATTCACAAAAGACAAACAAAGAACTCCACATGCATTTGATCTACGGATTAATGGGTTAGAGATTTAATCAACATGTACACGATAAACAATGAAAATCTCATATGGTGGGACGGGAAAAGTAATTCTTTATTATTAACTTCACTAAAGAAACTTACAATGGTGAAGTCAGCCACTGCTCCATGAATCTGGTCCTAGGCTCCTCTTTTACTGTGCACCAACTTCTAACACACTTGCTTCTCTTCTTCGTTGAGATCACAAAATGGTTGAAGAATCTTGGGCAAAGGGGAATATGAATTCGGGTAGAATTTCTTTACTATATTTTTCCTCTCTTAGAATGGGATCCCTACCCCTTCTTTTATAGGCTAGAAGGAGATAGGTATTTAGTCGAATGACTGGCCATGCATGGTCGAAAGGTTTAGTTAACTTACCCAAAACTCCGTGTTCCATCAACAACTTTCCATTTTTCGTGCTTTTGTAGGTACACATGGGCTGTAGTGGGCCAGCTAGAGTGTACACACAGGCTGTAGTGGAGTAGGGTGCATGGGCCTTTAAAAAGGTTGTTTTTAAGAAGAGTTGTTCAGTACTGGCTTGGCAAAGAACGCATAGGAGATGTCCTGATGTCCAGTAAGCATATCTGGTGCAAATTAGAGTTATAACAACTTGGATGTAAGTTTTAAAACTGTGAAGTAAAGCAATGCATACAGATTCTTAATAAAAATAGAAATTAATCAATGGCTCATACACATAACACACATATATTTACATTGGAAACCCTTAACCAGAAAAATACAAGACTTCCTTGGTGTTGCACCTTCCAACTCTTTATTGTATTAATTTCACCATTCATCATACAATATATACAATGTTTTAGGTATTCCGTAGCTACCAAAACCCTAATCCCTTAATTCGGGATTAATTTAGAAAACCGCTAAAATTAACAAAATCCACTAAAATAGTAAAAACTGCCAAAAAACAAATTTCGGGGCGCTGCCCCGAACCTCGTCAGACGCAGTTGTCGAATATGACGTGCACACACACACCTGCAAAGAATATAACACATACCCAACATTGGAGACAATACGCGTGAGGTGGACTCACGTGGATGCCATGTGGACCTCTACCAATGAACACCTGAAGAGCTTTGGGAAGTTATAACTTGCAACCCAAAGCTCAGATCTGAGCCTGGTAGAAATCATTAGAATGCTATGGGTAAGTAGAAGAGGATGAAGATCTTGGACAGAGGATTTGAGTTGTTAAGGATAGAAAATTTTTGATGCCCCATCCCTAGGAAGGATACTCAGGGGTCTGGTTGGTTACAAATTGGTATCATAGCATGGTTACAACACTTGGCCTGCTTGGGCTCATGGACAAGTTGCATAAAAACCATATTTAAAGGAGTTTTAAGGGTGACAACCTATCGTACCTCTTTCCTAAAGATTCTGGTTAAACAATTACTGAAGAAAAGAATGAAACTTTCTACCGTGTGTGTGTGTTTAATAAATATTAATTGTGTGTTGTTCACAAACTAATAGAATATTGGCTAACAATAAGTGTTTTTTCAGCACTTAAGTAGTCAGTAAATCATGGGAAAACTACAAGTATAAAGGATGGTGATGTGCCATGAAGTGGGGGATGGCTCCCACAACAGAGATGAAGAATCTAATAAAAGGAGGGCGATGAAAACCTCTCCATATCTGGATGAAACTGTAAGGAGCCTCATGGCCGAATTATAGAGTTGTAAGGCCGACAATGAAAGGTTTCTAAAGGAGAAAGAAAGAAAATTGGAAATTAATGCAGTCTTGTTGCAGAGCTTATCCGATATACAGAGGTAACTCCAGCATGGACCCGCAACCAGTCAGGTGGACCGACGACATATGAAGAGAAGTCAAAGTCCACATGAGATACGAAAATGTGGTCCCATAAGTGGCCACACTAGGAGGAGTACCTCAAGGAAGGTTTAACCTGGAGGCAGGAGACGCTCATCGAGAGAGTCCTCTGGAGAGGAAACTGGACACTCCAAGGGATCTTCTAGTAGCAAAGATAGTTGGCATTCTCAAAGAAAAGGAAAGAAGCAAAAGAATTCTAAAAGTCATGATCCTGAAGAGTTCAAGAAAGCCAAACTACCCTCTTTCGATGGAGATATTAAGAAAGGGGAAGAGGCAGAAGCTTGATTTCTTAGTTTAAAGAAGTACTTCAGAGTCCATGACTACTTTGAAAACTTGAAGGCTTGAATAACCATCTTCAACCTGAAAGAAAAGCCTTCCATTTGGTGGGAAGAACTTAGGAATGTGAAAGGAATCCATGAGAATGACTTGTCATGGAAACAATTTGAGAAACACTTCAAGAACAAGAGTAGTTCAAGATTCAAGAAGAAGGGGTTTAAATCCTCAAGATTTAAGAAATATGGAAAGTATTCTAGGATGATCCTTCCTACTAGAAGTGTGTATAAACATAATTTCCCCTCCTAGAGTGGAAATAAACCTTTTGGAGAAACCCCAGGAAAGACTGATAACCGAAAGAGAAAACCCTTGAAATGTTGGGGTTGTGGAGAAGAATATTTGTTGAGGGATTTTCCACACAACAAATAGAATAGTAGGAGAGTCTACAACATCCAAGAAGGTACCGCAGTCAATGATGTGGCTAGAATCATGCCATGGATTTATGCAACCTTGGATAATAAACAAGCCGATCACCAAGCTTCAGTGGTGGACATGGAAGGTATGACATCCAACCATCTAGTTTCTATTTTAATTGACCCTGGTTCTAAATTGAGTTATGTGGCCCCTCATATTGTTGATAAGTGTAAACTTCAACCAACTAGACATGTTAATCCATGGTTGGTACAACTAGCCACTGGAACCAAAATAAAAGTAGCAGAGGTCATACCAGCTTGCCAATTCATTATGGATGGATTTCCCACCCAATCAACACTTAACATACTTCTCCTAGGTTATTATGACTTGTTGCTTAGAATGGACTGGTTAGCCACTTATAAAACCAAGTTGGATTTTTACCATAAGACTTTGGAATGTGAAAATTAAGAAGGAAGAAAAATAACCCTCCAAGGGATTCAGAGGCCTGTCTCAGTGAGACCAATATCAACCATTCAAATGAAAAAGTATTGCAGGAAGGGATGTCCTCTATATGCAATACAGGTGTTGGAATTTGTTGAGGATGACAAACCAAACCTAGAGGACCACCCCATATTAAGGGAGTATAAAGACGTGTTTCCAGAAGAGGCACCAGGTCTACCTCTGAGAAGAGACATTGACCTCTCCATAGAACTTTCACCGGGGGAAGTGCCAACATCTAGAACGCCCTATAGGATGAGTACACTAGAGATAGATGATATCAAGTTACAACTAAATGAGATGATGGATAAAGGCTACATCCGACCCAATGTGTCTCCATGGGGAGCACCCGCCTTGTTTATGAAAAATAAAGATGGCACACTCCGACTGTGCATAGACTATAGACAACTCAATAAGACAACCATAAAGAACAAGTATCCCTTACCAAGAATCGATGACTTGTTTGAACAATTAAGGGGTGCTTCCATTTTATCAAAGATTGACTTAAGGTCTGGATACCATCAAGTCCTAATCAAGGATGAATACATCTAAAAAACAACCTTCAGGACAAGATATGGTCACTATGAATTTGTGGTGGTGCCATTTGGATTAACCAATGCCCCCTCCACTTTTATGTTCTTCATGAATAATGTACTCAGAAAATTCCTAGACATATTTGTATTTGTTTTCATTGATGATATCCTATTCTACTCCAATAACAGAGAGGAGCATGAAGAACATCTTAAATTAGTGCTTTAAGTACTAAGAGAGCATCATCTGTACACTAAGTTTAGCAAGTGTGACCTTTTTCCAAAAGCAATTACATTACTTAGGACATGTTATTTCTAAAGAAGGAGTGGCAGTAGACCCGGAAAAGACTAGATCTATCATGGACTGGCCTACCCCAAAGGATGTATCTGATATCAGGTCCTTTATGGGCTTAGAAAGATACTATAGAAGGTTCATAAAAGGATTTTCCAAGATCGGTTGTCCAATCACTGCCCTTCAGAAAAAAGGGGTTAAAGTCACGTGGACATCAGAATGTGAAGAAAGATTTCAAGAACTAAAATACCTTCTAACCCATGCACCTGTGATGTAGATTGCAGACCTTAATGATGACTTCCTCGTGTGTACATATGCCTCTAAGGAAGGACTCGGGGGATTCCTTATGCAAGAAGGGCATGTAATTTGATACGAATACATAAAATTGAATGAGCGTGAAATCAATTACGTGACCCATGATCTAGAGTTGGATGCCATAGTGCATGCTTTAAAAATATGGAGGCATTACCTTCTGGGTAGGATATTTTTACTTATGAAATACCATTGTGGGTTGAGGCACCTGTTTGATCAACCAAAACTCAATGCTAGACAAGATAGGTGTATGGATATCCTTAGTGAGTGTTATTTCGAAATCAAACACCTCAAAGGAAGGAAAATAGGGTGTTTGATGCCCTTAGCATAAGTCTGAAAATGATTCACTTGGAAACGGTAAGAACCTATGAAACAGATGTCAGAGAGAGAGTGAGGAATGCACAAGAAATGGATACCTTTTTCAAGACCGTGACTTCATACATAAAGTAAGAGCCCACATGGCTAAAGTATGAAGGCTATTAGATGTTTGATGAAGTCCTACTGACCTACAAAAACATATTGTATATTCCAAGTCGTGATGAATTGAAGAGGTTCATAATGGATGAACTACACAAGAGACCATATACTGGTCATCCAGGTTATCAGAAAATTATCACGGCTACTAGGAAACAATTCTATTGGTCTGGATTGAAAAGGGACATAGCTGACTATCTAGTGAAGTGTCTAGAATTCCAGCAAGTTAAGGAAGAACATCGACACCCAACAGGGTTGTTACATCCTCTACTGATTCCAGAATGGAAATGAGAAACCATCTCCATGGATTTCATCATCGGATTACCAAAATCGGCCAAGCAAAATGATGCCATCATGGTAGTTGTGGACAAATTGAGCAAGTCTACTCACTTCATTCCTGTCAAGTCAACTTGCAAGGAAATAGATATTTCCAACATCTTCATGAAGGAGATATTTAGACTGCATGGCATGCCTAGGGAGATTATATCTGACAGAGACAAAATTTACTTTAAGATTTTGGAAGTCCTTAATGGTTGGTTTTGAGACTAAATTGTTGTTTAGCACAACCTATCAACCTCAAACGGATGGATAGACAGAAAGAGTGAAACAAATGTTAGAAGACATGTTAAGGATTCATGATGCGTCAGCCTAAGAAGTGGGAAGACTACCTGCAATTGGTAGAATTTTCTTACAACAACGGTTATTAAGAGTCATTGAAGATGGCCCTTTTGAATCCCTCTATGGTAGATAGTGAAAGATTCCAATCAGATGGAGTAATCCAGTGGATATAATTAATATCATACCTGACATGATGAAATAAATGGAACAACAAGTGATTCAGATTAAGCAAAATTTGAAAACTTCTCAGGATAGATAGAAGAGTTATGCTGACAGAAAGAGAACTCCCAGAGAGTTAAAGACAAGATACCATGTCTATCTTAGAATTAGACCCAAGAAGAGTTCCTTGAGAACAAGAGCTTGTGCCAAGATGGCATCCCGGTATTGTGGACCCTTTGAAATCATAGATAGAGTGGGACATGTAGCCTATAGGATAGCACTCCCTCCCACAGTGAAGGCACATAATGCTTTCCATGTTTCATTATTGAAGAAATATGTACATGATTCTAATCATATAATTGACCGGTCTATGATTAAGGTGGAATTGGAGGGAGAATTCCTGCCAGAACTTCAATGCATACTAGACAAGAAGGAAACCTCACTCAGGAACAAAACCATTGCACAGGTCAAGGTGCAGTGGAAACACTTTGGCCTAGATGAGGCTATGTGGGAAATGGAGGATTCCATGAAACATGCATATCCATTTTTGTTTACTTCTGTGTATACATAGCACATTGATAGATAAAACATAGAGGACGATGTTCCTTTAAGGGGGAGGGGATTGTAACACCCTTGTTTCCCCCAGTTTGTAAATATAACTATATTGGCCAAGAGACTATGGAAAACTCGATATGTGCAAATGTTTGATTTGATGAACCTTTGTATAAAAGGTCAATGAATGTAATTTCTATTATTAATAGAAAATAGATAAGTGTTACATAATTGCTGAAAGGAGGGTTTGCCAAGATAGACCACCGATGCTATGAAAGAGATGGTGAGGGGAACCAGGAATGGTTGAGATAACCCCCACCAAACTAGTTCCTTGCAGGATTTAATTGCTCAGGACTAGAATAGTCCTTTGACCCAGGGATGAATTACAGTCAGGCTGGTAGGTGGGAATACCTCCTCAAGAGTTAATGAGGGGATGGGGAAGAGAGTCCATTTGAAAGGATTTCATACTTGACCACATACTAGGAATTCGGGCCACACACAATCTTTTTTAGGAAGGCAAGAAAGGAAGGCATGGAGGGTAGAGGAAGATCTGCGAAGAGAAGCAGAGAAGAGAGACTAAGCTCTCAAGTTCGAGGAAGAAATGAGAAATGAACGTGTTCTGGTCACAAGATATGGTTAGTAGAGTTATGATACAAGATAATAAATGAGGGTGTTGAGTGACTAAAGAAGTACTCAGACATGCCTCCTTTCTTGATATATAGAGAACCCATTTCCAAGATCCTGTGGGACGAGGAGAGTAACCTTTGTCCTTGACTGTTGTTGAGCTAGAAGAAAGAATTCTCTCTTAGAGCATCGTGGTCTAGCTCGGGGGTGGACAATGGTAAATCCGTTAGGAGTGACTGATCTTATGGTTGGGTGGAAACAAACACCCATTTCAATAGTCACATCACGTTATCTGGTTCTGATAAGTGTTTTCATACTCTATGCATTGAATTGGAATAATGGATGAATGCATGTATTTATACATCTAAGAATGGTTTTTGTATTGAATGATCAAGTTATGTGTATGAATTTATATTCTTGTGAACTTATGATTTTGATTGATCGTCTATATGCCCCAACTTATCCTTTGAGCTGTCATGGGACGTAAACCTATAGGACGGTCGAGATAGAAAAAATTGCATAAATCTGGCCCTGTTCGTCTGAAGAGGATATCTTCTTCAGACTCCTTGTTGTGCGATCAAGATATTATGCCCAAGTCCTTAGCAAGTTCACGATGAGGAAGTTGTGCTTAACTTACGAGAGTTAGAAGGACCCATGTGACCAATATCTAGGAACCCTATGCTAAGCCTAAGGGAGCCAAGTCGTTTTGGCTTCGAAGCTCTAGAAGTCTAGGACTTCAAAGTATTTTCATCCCTTATATTCACAAACCAGACGAAGGAGACTGAGATTTACGGTTACCTGTAAGGTTGACCGGCGTTGGGCGATTTTCCTTGTGGTTAGATGAACCTATTTTACCGACTAAACCAGGATCCAACTCCCCATCGCAAAGTAGCACAAGCCACCGATCGAGAATGTTTGGGAGTTCCCTTATTCATTGGATCTACACCGAGACGACCTCGACAAAGTACCACTTAGGGAGAATGAAGATTCCATAGCAGCAAACTCCCCAAACATCGAAGTTATGAAGTAAAGGATAGTCGTATATTTGGGGGAGATTGTAAGGAGCCCCGCCTACCATCCCATCATTCAGAAGGAGGGACCCGCACAGGTACTTTGGTGAAGTCCTACTTTGGGAGAATGGAGTGGCAGTAAATCCAAAACCCCCCGAATGTCGGAGTCATGAAGTGACCAAGACTATAGATTTAGGGATCCTTTGGGTTCTTTCCTAGCCGTCATATTTACGATGTAGTCAACCCGATGTTGACCGCTTCAGGAGGACAAGGGTGTTGCAACATCAAATCCCCTGAAGACCGAAGTCACAAAGTAATGTGGACCGTGGATATAAGGATCCTTTGGGATCCCTCTCAGTTGTTGATATACAGGGGACACGTGGCGCTAGATCCTTTAGTCTGGAGATTGGGCACTCCAGGGAATTTGAGGTGTGGTGTGTCGAAAAGTTTGGAAGCCTGAATTAACCAGATTCGTCGATTCATGAACGCTTCAAAACTTTCCGTAACCGTCAAATCTAGTTTGTGGTCAGTCCGACACTGACCAACTCTGGGAGAAAAGAGGATTTTTTCATCACAAAACTCTCGAAGGCGGGAGTCATGAAGTAACGTTAGTCATGGATCTATGGATCCAAATGGCCAGATGGTGACCTTGATATTCGAGGGATGTTATAACACTACCAGTCTAGGGTGACATGGCAAGCCGACGTCACTAGGGTGATGTGGACCCATGATCGATGTGCCACATGTCAGCTCGATCTATTTTTTTCGTAGACCCTATATGCCTATTGGAACATGACATGTGTGACCCCTGACCCTTTTACATGTTATCCCCTGGTATGTTCCCACCTAGAAAAAGTGGTTGGTGAAGTGATCGGGACTCCAGAGGATTTGGGGTGTAGCATTATAGAGAGACCCAAAATACCCAAAGGTTGGAACCACGTGGAAAGTTTACGGGACTTTGGGAGTTTGGGACTCTTAAAGGTCTCGTGCGTAGAAAGTAAGGAGGCATTCAACACTGAAGTGCTGAAGTGCCAAAGTGTTGAAGTTTCAAATTTCCTACTGGCCTACCTGTTAGACGAAGATTGAGTTCAGTCATGGGATCAGACGGTGGATGGACTTCCACCGTCGATGAAGGAACTTGGAGACAATACGCGTGAGGTGGATTCACATGGAAGCCACATGGCCCTCAACCAATGAATTCCCAAAGAGATTTGGGAAGCCATAACGTGCAACCCAAAGCTTAGATCTGAGCCTAGTAGCAGTCATTAGAATGGTACGGGTAATTAGAAGAGGATGAATACCTCAGACAAAGGATTTAAGATGTTAAGGAGAGCAAAATTTTGATGCCCAATCCCTAGGAAGGATACTCAAGGGTCAGGTGGGTTACATAATTACACAAGGTTTAAGTAAATTTGAAAAACATTATAACCCTATTAAGACATAATCGACCTCACTTTGGCTGAAATACCGCTAAAACATGATAAGAGTTGCTACTGAAAGAGTCAGGTAAATTGTGTTGTGAGATATACACTTATGACTACCATGTAGGTATTTTTCAATTTTTTAATATCACTATTATCTGTAATGAGTTCAATGGTGAATTAATTTCATTTTGTGTGACAATTTACGCAGGTGACCAAATGTCTAGGATGTAGACCAGAAAGGAAAAAAAATTAAATAGTTGTCGTGCCTACTCATGTTCCAGGAAAATATTCTTTCAATATTACCAACATGAATAGCCATGACAAAAGAGAGCACTATCCTAGATCTGTGATATTTATGAAATTTTCCATAATGAAAAATACATGTCTGACAATGAAGACATCATCGAGTAAAACAATATATACAAAAGTGGCAACCAGATAGTAGTTTCTCGTCTAAAACTTTTTCCTTACAATGATGTCACAAAGTGGTGTTTCAAGCACCTACAAAAGGAAAATGGGATTATAGTCATCGCTTCAGGTGTTCCAATTGTTTCTATCAAGGAATAAGACATTAGGATTTGATACAAAACCCTAGAACCCACTCTTTCGTCGGATAAATCGTTCTTGGACAAATTCAGAGTTGATCACAAGGACTTAGAAACCCTAATGGAGGAATAGTTCATAGACGAAGAATGACTAGTAAACAAAGGAGAGAGATATGTTCTAGCGTAGAAATTGAAGGACCTATACAGGACCCTAAATGCCATGATTTGCAGGTTCTACAGTGAGGAGACCAACAATCACTTCAGGATGGAATGGTTTTTGATGGCCTACACAGTGCCCAAGACTAGAAATGAATTCAATTGGGGTAATATATTATCCTTCAACATCACAAATCAAGTTTGGGAGGCTCATGGTATGAAAAAACCCATCTTTTATATGATAGCATACCTTATAAATGAAATTTGTGTAGCTCATAGATTTCTTGCTTTCAAGTGGGCTTGAAGCCCAGATCAAAGCCCAATCCATGTTTGTTTCTATCGATTATGGGAAGAAAAATACAAAGAAAACATTTATGATATATGTGATTTCTTACTCACTCCCTTGCACAAATCTATCATTGGGTCTCATCCACACAACGTATCCCTAGGATCTATTAAATCCTTGAGAGAAATAGGGGACCAATATATGAAGAAATACTATACCTATGTGAGGATATTTGGGGCCATAGGACCACCACATTTGCTGCCCAAATATGTCCCCGATAAATTTCTAGCTAGAGAGATAACATATCAAACAGTAGAAAAGGGAGACATTGCCTACCTATTGGGGAAAAACAAAAAATATTGGCCCATTTTCCCTCTCCACATAGGCCAATATTCTCTATTGAATAAAAAAACATGCTGAAAAGGAGGTCGAGACTCTAAAGGAAATATGTTTATGTATTGGGAACAAGAAAGGAAATGATCCCCAAAATGTGGTATATGAACACATAAGTGTTGTCAAATTAGCACCACAGGTTTTGCATGAAGCCAATTTTACATAGGACTTCTTCCGAGGAGCCTTGTATTTTGAAGAAGTGCTAGACAAACTCCCTAATGAACCAACCAAAGAATGACTTTAGAAATAGGAAGATGAAGATAGGGTCTTGACAATAGAACAATTCAGAGCCCTACTCCAATAAGACAAGGAAATACTATAGCTAAAGAATGGGAAAAGAAACAAAAGGAGGAAAAATTACCAAGGAAATATGAGGAGGCCGAAGAAAGATACCAATAGAGAAGAAGGCAGAGGCTGAGAAAAATATGCTGAATTAAACAAGAAAAAAGGTGAGGAGCCATTTTCAGAGAGGAATTGTGAAGAAAATTCAACTAACACATATGCTACAACAACTCATATCCAATATGATATAGATATTGAGAAGATGAAAACGGTAGATGCATCACAAGTAGCATTAGTTTCTCAAAAAGAAGAAAGGAAAAAGAAAGAAGATGAATAGAAAAGAAATACTGCAAAATCCAAGGAAAAAGGATCAACACACTTAAACATAATTGTAGTAACAAATTCTAGTACAAGGATGATTCCCATTATGATGGAAGAGTGCACCCCTCTGGCATCTATTCTAGGTAACCTTTCCTTCACTTCCCAAGAATTAGGAATACATGGAGCAGTAGTGGTTGTAGGTGAATATTACTATAGCCATAGAAGAAAATCCATTGAGAAAATGACTACTAAGAGAAATAAAGGAGGAGAATCCAACTAAGAGGCACCATAAAGAAGTGTTCAATGGAAATCTAGTCCATACCTAAAGGAAAACATAATTCAAGAAGCATCAATCCTTAATGCATTTTCTACTACAAAAGTTATGTCGATTCATGAAGTGGCATAGGCACTAGATGTGTATAAGGAAAAATTAGTTGAACTAGAAGCTACCATAAATTCTATCAGAGACAACATGGCCAACGAATTAAGAAAAGAGGTCACGATGGAAGAATGCCTGCATCGAGAAGAATTGGAGAAACAATTGCAAATTCAAGAGAAGGAGCTGAGTGATGAATTTGAAAGGAAAATTAGTCTGACCCAGAAGCTACATCAAGAAGAGATTGATAATATCAAAGACACACAAGCTCAAGAAGTGGTGAAACTAAAGAGTGAAGAATTCAAGATTAGTACATAAAATGAGAAGATTGAAGAACAAATCTGAAAATTGCAATATGATAAAGATCTTCTTGAGAAAAATATGGAAGAAAATAAAAGAGGAATTGTAGTCATAGAGATACTCAAAGAAAGAGCCACTAGATAAAATGAGGAACTCATGGATATGCAGAAGAAATTATTTTATGTATTAAGAGAAATCCATAAGAATAAATCTGATCAAATTAAACTAGGCTTACAAATGAAAACCATGCAGGAAAAGTACCAAAAGGCCTTGGACGCATACAATAAGATCATTGAATGGAAAGATACTCATCAAAACACACCTAGCACCCTGCTAATGTACTCAGATAAATATAAGATTAGAGACCGTTAACTCCTTAGTTCAGGGATGTCGATTATGAAAGACATTAAGCACACCTAAGAGCAAGTCAGTATAGCGTGCACAAATTTATGGATATCATCAGATAGCCTGCTTAAACAATTTGGAATGGATCCCATGGTAGAGTTAGATAAAGCATCACTGACCCAAACAAGAGTAGAAGATGTGGAGGATAGAAGAAATCTTGGCATGAAATGTATTGAAGTGATTGATGAAGTTGATGCAGAAGTCCTGGAGACAAGACTAATGCAACCAACTAAACTAATTTCATTAACTGAAGATTTCATACAAGAGTTAGAACAAATTTTGAAGATAAAGACCATAACTCCGATATGTGATAGTGAAATAAACCTCGAAAATATTTAGTTAAATAGAGTAGAGGCTATACTCAAAGACTTCAAACAATGGAAAAGATTCATTGACAAAATGAAACCGCCAAAACCCACTTGATTATTGTAACTGAACTCTGCATTTTGATCATTTTTTTTGTAATTATTGTAATATCCCAATTGGGAAGGTGAATTGAAGCATCATAATTGTTTACTGACAATTTGGAAGTTACAAGAAACGAAAAGCCTCTCTTCATATTCTATAAAAGAGATGAATGTAAGATGGTTAAGGAATTTTTACACTTTGTGTATGTCAGATGGTACTATTACTTCTAGTTCAATAAAGAGAAAGAGGCATTTTATGAGACATGTGGTTATGGTGAATGTATTTGGGAATTTTCTTAATGTATTTGCCATTTATTTGAGTTCTGTAAGTTTTATTGTATGAACTATTTATGCAATTCTCTTGTATGATCAGATTATCACATGTTTCTCTTATTAAATGCAGTTATAATGTTGTCAAACCAGGATGCAATTACTTGTAAATGTGTTTAATGACACTATTTATTTCATTTATCATCTGAATGTATGAATTCTTTCTAATTCAGAAGATACTATTTTTAACTGTATTTAATCTTTATTAGTATGCTCTTTATGAAGATAGTTTTAGTTTAGTTTAGTGTTGCATCTTAGAATAGTTGTAGGTAGCTTCATTTTAGTTTAATTTTATTTTTAATTCATCTGAGAACCTTCAATTCTCAGATTCATATTTAGACAATAAATTATTGAGGCAACTAGGCCAGTATACTAGTTGGAAACGCTACCCCAAACGAGAGAAATTCTATTTGGGACTTGCCATCAGGCGTTCTCCCTTACCTGCTTGACTGAGCCATTTGGACCTATCAACACATAGTACACATTTTTTACTTCCATTTATGCTTGTGTAGCATAGATTTTGGCTTATTTTTGTTTCTCAAATAAAAGCCACCAATTGTTATTAGTTCATGTTGCAACTCAGGGTGGCTTATTTCAGTCTTAGTTTCTTTTGCATAAGATTTCTTTTCTCTTTTTCATTAATTCCTTTCACTTTGTCGTTTATTTGAAGCTTGGATTAACTTTGGTTTACATTCATGTTCATGAGAGAACCATGTGAAAAATCCTTTGAGAATATTTAATTGGAATATTCACTCGCTTTAGTATCATTCACCTTAGCATTAACAACTGGACAACAATAATCCAGAATAGTACAATCCCGAGTTGTTGAACAAGTGTCTTCTGAAGAAGAATTTATTTTTCCAAAAATTGGAATAGAAAATTCATTAGATTACAAGTGAAGAACTTCACCCCACAACACTGAATGGATTTCCCTTCATATTTCTTGACATTTGATTAGAGGAAAATGCTTAAGGTACTTATTATGTATGTTATTCGTGCATTATCAATAAATGAAAGTGTCAAGTGTATGTGTTCATTTATTTACCACCATTAGATTGGCCAAAGTATCATACTACACCTTGATTACCTCTATATATGATAAGTTAGAGCTTTTTGTTTCATGCTTCTTTCCAGTAAGCCTTATTCATTGAGTAATCAAAAGTTTGACTCTATTTCCCAATGTAAAAAGCACTAGTCTGCAAATATTTCAAATTATGAAGAATGTTGAGAAGGCTCATCAAGAATACTCTTTCAAAACTCAACCAAGTACACAAAGCATGAACTATATTGTAGGCTACCCATTCATTTGAATGAGTGCCACATGTTGATCTATAGTTCCATGCTCATGTGACTTTCAAAAGGAAAAGGGTTACATGTATGCTTGTCTTTCCATTACCCTTTGTGTGTGATGTCGATACTTGTCTTGGTTTCAGAGATGGAACCTGATCAAACCTTACCATACATGATCTATAGCCTGATTTCAAAGAGATAAAACAAAAGAAGTATGAACAACAACCTTTCTCTAATGAACATACTCAACCGAGAAAAAGCATCGATGTTCAAGAACAATGACCTTTTACAAGTGGCCTATGGTTTGGATCAATAAGAAATTGTTCTCTAAATGCACTGATTCGGGGTAGAAATCTTAATCATCATAGCCAGAGCCACTTGATTTTAAAAAGAGAACTTCCACTCAATAGAAGAATATTCGAGGTAGTTGAGTCCACCTTTATACTGGGATCTTGGCAACAGGAAAGCAGTAAGATTCAGGAATTGAATCAATGCACCCAAACAAGTATGGTTCCTCATTTATTTGAAGCATTATCTTATGTTTAGTGTTCCATACTAGCCCGAATATAACCTTGATTTTCTGGTTTATGTTACAAAATCCTTACAAGGGTTTTTTTTGGGAAGAAACCATCTTAATCCATACTACTTATCGGTCAAATTTTTTTCTATCTTGGTAGCTAGTGAGAATTGGGAGAATTGTTTGGTTAAGGGATATGCAATTTTTGTTTGAAAAGGGTTAACAAAGAAATAATTTCAGTATGATGTGCCATTGATTTTATTGACATAGTCTTGTGTTTGATCTATTCCTATGTGCATACCTCAACCATTGAAGACACATCTTGAGAAAACCAAGGCTTCAGAAAATTCAACATGATCAAAGGACACATCATCTAGGAACTTTATTCACAAACATGTTTTTGGGTTCTACTTTTAATTCTCCGCATATGATGTACTTAAGCCCTTTCATTTGAAAATTTTGGGTTGAAATCAATCTTATGTCTATAATGGTTTTCCCTTGTAGGTATAGGTGTCCAGTTGATATCACATGTCTAATTTGGAAATGTGATGAGATGAGCATGTTATGTTGCAAGATAAGTTTCATAACTTGGAGACATTTAGAATGTGAGCACATATATCGCAAGACTAGAGAAAAGCAATTTGAGGAGTAGCAAAGGAATCCCTTTTCAACCCTTACTTCTTGAGGCACAAAGCCACAAAGATGAGCTGATAGGATTTGTAAAATAGGACGTGAGATGTATTTCTCAGCTAGCCTATTGTTGAAGCCTATTCTAGCAAAGTGCTATGAGTCCAGTCTTTCAAAGGGATTAGTTTTTCAAGAGGCTACAAAACTACTTGATGTGTTAGGATGTATGAACATTTTAAAGATGCTAGCATTGCTGAAATCATAATTTCTCTTTCAATGTATTCTTTCTTGCCGTTTTCTCATCCTTAATCATCATTGACTAAAGATTTCAATTTTAAATTTTATCGGGCTTCTAACAGAGTCTCATCTTTTGATTATGGGTGCAACTGCAAATTTTATCTTCTAATTCTAAATATGACTGCTCTCTTTCATTCCCTATCATATCTTCCCCCGAAGGAAATTCATTCTCTAATTCATCTATTTTAGAATACCTGATCATGCTTGATGACATACATATATCTCACATCCATTTGTCTCATACACGAAACACCTTTTCACTGGAAACATGTCTGAATCAACTTGCATATCTTCCCTGGCCCATGAGTTGAACTAGAGGTCTCTATTGAGGATATATCAAGATGATTTTGGAATATTGTGAAAACAATCAGACCATGAACTAACTAGTGGTTAATCAATGGTTATTCTTGCATGTTGGTTGGTGATTAGATCCTATGTAACAAGGGAACCATTCACACACTAAGCAACTGCTCACATGAAAGGTGAAGTGTCAAAGTCTAAAGGCTGAAAATAAAAAGGGATAACTTTATTTAGCTAGTTGCAACACAAATACTAAGAAAATATCAATAGTTTGCAGTCATCCCCTATCAGGATAAAGCAATTAAAATCTAAATAAATAAGACCATCACTTTCCCCATCCACTGGGTGCTTAGCATGCACTAAATAAATCGAGAAGGATTGAGAAAGAAAGCTTGATCATATCAGTGGACATGACGATATCTCCATCGGGGCTATGGATGATTGTTGGTAGTAGAGAAAGGTTTGTGATGTTGTAGTGACTCCATCGGAGCTATGGACACTCGTGGGTAGTGGAGCAACACCCGATGAATAATATATATGCACCTAGAAAAAATATTTTTATATCCCAAACCTCTATTAGCCACATGACAAAGATACCAACTTGGATCATCGATGCATTTTAAGGAAGTAAATATCATCATCATTCATCATATCATTATAACATACGAGATCTACTAGCCATCATGCAAGCATCACTAGTGAGCCCACCACAATGAAACCTCTCAGGTACTTGCTGCACATTTATTCCAGAATTTTTTATATTAAAATTAAGAATACGACCCTCTGTTTTTTATGCTCATAGGTTAGGGAAGACTAGCAGAGATTTTGGCTTTTCCTAGTGTGTCGCCAATTGTTGTGGCCACAAAACACCTTCCCTTAATTTATTTTCTTCGCTTCAAAACACCATTACTCCAAGAGAAGAATTTGCCCCCCCCTATTATTTTTTGCTACTAGAAAACATTCTAAACTCTTTCATGCAAATGTTAAAGTCCAAGACTCTCTTATTACCCTCCAGACTTGATTGTTTTGAGCAATTTTTGAAGATCACTCTGGCTCGTCGATACACAGTGTGTTGGCGAGCATCCTCTATCTTCACCGATACACAATGTATCAAAAAGCATCCTCTATATTTGTTGATACACAATGTATCGACAAACATCTTCTATCTTCGTCGATACATAGTGTATCAACGAACATCCTTTATCTTCGTCGATACACAATGTTCGTCGGTGCAGATTTCCTCTTCCTTCATCAATAGGTCAGAGGACTATTTCCATACCTCGCCAACACAGGGTATATCACATGGATATTCCTTTTCTCACCGGCATAGTCTATATTGACGAGACACTCGCATATTGAATCCTCTCCTAATTTCTTCCAACTCAGATCCTTTTTGTTGTGCCCATTAATCAAGTCCTTTTAATTTCCAGTGGTTACGCATTTTTTTTTGATTGAATGACTGATGTTGATTGCCTAATGATTTCAAATTGACGTCGTGTTGCAGTCATTATTGAATTTGATAATATTCCTAGCAAGTTTGCTTTTGTCGCTAGTAGCTTTTATTATGCTTATCACATCTGCATGTACGTTTTGCTCCTCTTGATTTTATGACTAACCATGATCATGAAAGTGTCATTCATTGTCAGGTGAGTTAATTGCAGCATCTACAAGACATAGGATAACTCTGAATTGTATCTCAGAGAAGAATTGATACTCATGTTGCATACTCAGTTTCAAGTGCTCCAGACACCAGTTGCCTATTGTCATGGGATTTACTTCTCATCCACTGACAAATGACCTCAATTCCAATGGATGGATTAAGATCCTACTTAACACATATGTCGTAGGAATTGACAGAACTAAATTTGGGCGAAGCAATAGCAATAATGAGATCCTAACTTTCATTAAAAAATGTCTTTGCTTGCAATTTTGGGTATTGGTCAAAGTGGATTTTTCATCTCTGAAATAGGCTAACTGTATGTTTTGTGAGATTATGATTCCAACACCATTGACAAAATCAAAATCCGAGGTCCAAAAATTCCAGAATGATCATTAAGGATTTCTCTCCAAGTCAAACTCATTCATTAATCGTGACATCGTTGAACTGTTTAAATAAAATGATAAATTATTTCACTGGAAACCTCTCTGTGTGTGATCTCTGCATCGCAAAAAATGGCATTCCAATCAAATATAGTATAATCAAACATCATATAAACATGATATATATACAACATCATTAAATGTTGTTTATCTCTACACCCATGTGCAATGTTTTTTGGTCTCACAATCATTTAAAAGAAAAAAAAGGAATGCTTTAAATTAAAAAATATTTTTTTTTTCAAAAATAATGGAATAAAACAAATTTTGTTGATTTCAAATAAAAGTTTAAGAATTATAATATAAAGGGGATCTCTTTTTTTTAATCATGGTTTTATGTGTGCCTTGACTTAGGCACGTGAGGAAGTTTAAGTGGAGGTGAGGTATGTGGAGGGGGTAGCTCATTCGATCCCCAAAGTGGTGGGTATCACGTGGGGTGGGCATGGCCCATATGACCCCACTCATTTTTATTATACATGAGGTGGAGGAAGGGTGTCCACGACCCATGAGCCATGCGACCCCCCTTTAACAAACTTAAAAAAAAAACCTTTCAATATATTCACACGCGCCCCATTTCTGTAAACTATTAAAACCACGTTAAAACTAAAACTATGACTCGGAATAGAAACACAATTTCACTCTGCCACATATCAGAAGGGAAATATAGGGAAATATGGATTTGGCTCCGGTACCCACGCACATATTAAAATCACGTTTTTATTTTTGTACATGATCTTGCATATGGTAAGATGGATTAAGATAAGTTTTTTTTGGTAATTGAAAAGAGGGGGAAATATTTTAAGTGTAAAAGTGTGGGTGTCACGTGGTTTTAGAAGAATCCGGGGCATCCATCATACAACCCCTCCCCCCTCTCTTAAACACTATTTTTATAAAATTAGCTCCCCCTAAACACCTAGACCAAAACTTTACTTCATTGCATGCTAGCTACATACCTGGAATCTTTTTTCACTGCAGATACATCAATACAGAAGATCTTCTTTGATTACCGACAAACTGGGACAAGATCTATGTTTCTCATTGACACATGGCATGTCGACAGAGAAACCATGGTGTGTCGGGGCTCCTCACACATATTTATCCAACAAACATTTAATCATATTTTGTCCATAAGTTTTGACTTTGATACTTGTTTCATGCATTTCTTATACCATTGGAAATTTCTCTCTGAGCTATACAACTTCTCAGTTATAGGATTCATGAGATTCTTCACCAATTTTGCACAATTTTCAGGATTGAACACTGACACATTGTCAACAACCCAGAAGCTCAAATAATGTAGTACTTCAATCAAGATTGGAGGGACCAAGAATTGAAATCAGGGACACAATTTTTATACATCGAGATAAGAAGGATCCACTAGTACGCAACATTGCTTTTACAAATGCAAAGGATGATACACTAGTAGCGACAACAACAATTGTAGCAACAAAGTAGCAACAAAAGGGGATCAAGCCCAAATGGCAGAAGACAAAGTACAATCCTCATGGTATGCAAGCCCCAAGCATAGAAGTAGGAGAGACTGCTAGTGTCCTGATCATTCATCACATTGTATGAGGTGAACTAGGGCCAAAATCTATGATGGCCCACCGACATATAAGTGATATTACATATTGACTAACAATGGTGTGTTGTTACATATTCAATGAGTATGGAAATATCTCTAATGTGGTTGTTGATTTGTTGTATAACCAAGAATGGTTGAAGATGTCGACAATATTGATGTCTGTGACAATCAACCCCATGAGGAAAGAATAAGGACAATAAGATGTTTTTCAAGGGCTCTTTGAAGGGAGCACGTGAGGCATCAATTGATTAGGTAATATCATAGATATTGATGTCAACCATATAGACAAGAATTGGTCATGCCAATATTGCATGAGTGTTGAATGGAATTTGGGTAAGGATTCCTTTAATCATGCTTTGATATCATATATGAGATGTTTATGTTGTTTGAATGCATTCACATGATTGATGCATATGTATGTTTAAATATTTTAATCATGTAGGGATGATTTTAAGGATGGAAATTTATATTAAAATGTAGAAACATGGGCTAATCTTACTAGTCCTTAATATGCAAAATGTAAAATGTTTGGTGATAGATTTGTAAAATTATTCAAATTTCTAAGGATTTTATATAGTTTCTATAAACTTTTTTTAAGGTAAAATAAATTTATTCTATGGAATTTGGGAAAATTGTTTTTAGAAAAAATGGAAATTGGTGAATCGTTTTTTGGGAAAAACCATGGAAAATTAGCCCATTTGCTAAATTTAGCCCCTAAAATCATCTATGTTTTAATGCATTTGTATGATAGTGAGTCACGATTGAGCTGGTTGGGAGGTAATGTTCATAGTGAATAAGTATTTATACTCATGCTATGAATTTGAAGGCCACGTGAGAGAGCCATGTGCAATACCATGTTGTTTTTGGACTTGGGAAGAACTTATAACACTGCACAAGTATCTAATGGTCTCCTTTCATGTGTCGGTATTTGGGAGTGAAACCTTTTGCCAACACAAAGAACACTAAATAGGGAGGAGGGTTTCCTAAGGAACTATTGAGTAGAGAAAGGAAAGTCCTTTTTGTGTGCCTGGGGGATTGTTTAGTAGAAAAAGGATATATTTTGAGTGTTGTGATTAAGATGAAAAGGAAGGTGTCCAAATGATTGAACTAGTGTCAGGGAGGTGGTTGGGTGATTTGTTGAGGAATTGGCTAAGCCCTCCAATTTTTCATAGTGGATTACATGACATAAGGATATGGTATTCTTGAATGAGTGCAAGGATGCATTGCGTTAATGTGCATAAGTGGATTATGTAAATTTGAAACTTGTGATCATGCATCCATGAATATTTGCACATGTTCTTGATTGCACTGTGTGGATGCATGCTTGTGTTGATAATGAATTCATATAACTAACTGTCATGGAGGGTTTCTTAAGGGACTATTGAGCAATGAAATGAGAGGCATTCCATTACTTATGAGGGATTGTTGAATAATGAAAGGAGTTGTATGAATCAATAAATATTATATAATTTTAATTACACTTGATATTATGATATAGGAGGAGGGGGAGGGAGGAACCCTGCATGATCCAGGTGGTTATTGGTGGCCACCCACCTATTCCACTTGGATCCCTGCCATTGTTTCTTTCAGTTTTTCAGTTTCCTTAACTGTAGCACAATTTACTATTTTTGGCAGTTTTTCGGGTTCTGAACTTTCAGAGCCATTTTGAGTCCCTAAACGACGTTTTTTGGGCATCATAGTCCGACGAATATGAGTCTGTTTCAAGCTCAATATTTGTTGTCAACAGTTGTAGTCCTCATATAGATATTTCTAACGATGTATGATGTGCGTCAAACAGAGATAGTATGCCAAAGTTACGACCCCGGGAAATTGATGTACCATTTTACACCGATGGGGCCCATATTCTGGCATTTCATCTCATAGGGTTAGGTTTTTGGATGTTTAGGGTTTCCATTGTTTCTCCATAATATAGAGGCCTTCGAGCCTCATTGTAACACATATTTCAGAGGCTTGTAGCCACCACATCTCTTCTCAGAGATAAGCTACCATCACCCTAGCTAGTTTATTTCCATTTTGTCTATAAACGAATTTTAGTTCTTTGATATTAATGAAATGAAGTGTTATTTCTGTTGTATCTTTGTATTCATGGTTGTTTGTGTATTGTGTTGTGTTCATGCATAAATTCAGATCAGTGGTATTAGAGCGGTTTTCTCTTTCTCGATCCTTCTTTGCATGTCCCCAACGAGGTCAGGGTATAAGGAGTTAGGGCTCGATCTAGTTGAACCTTTACAAGATCAGCCTTGCAAACCCTGAAAACCGCCCATGGGGGATGGAAAGAAAGATGAGGGAGCATGAGATCCTATAAAAATATTGATAGAGGAGGCCCTTGAAAAATAAAGGAACGCAATGATGGATAACTTTGCCCAGATCCTTCAATGATTTCTCACTAGCAGTGCATTTGCATCCAACAACCACTCTGGAGGTGCAACCCCTTTTAAGGTACAAGTAAAATTTGACATTCCCATATTTGATGGCCAAATATATGCAGACATCGTAGATAGATGGTTGAATCTATTAAAAGGATATTTCTTGATTCATGACTTTTTCGACCGAGAGAAGATTATTGTTTCATTGCTCAAAGTCGCCCCCCATGTCAAGGACTGGTGGGAAACCTACTGTGAGAAAAAGGATGAGGAGGAACCCTATCTATTCTCAGCCATACCCACTTGGAATTATTTCTGAGACTCCATAAAGGAACAATATTATCTCGTGGCGAGCTATGAGGACAAGTAAGTACAATGGACTATGTTGCGACAACAAAGGGATCAAGATGTGCATGAGATGATGAATTTGTTCCATACCCTGCGCAAAAAGTTGGGTATAAAATATTTGGAGAAACATTTGGTGCTGAAGTACCGCAGTTGTTTGCACAGATACATTCAAGAATAAATGGAGTTCCTCTACATCTTCTTACTTGGTACGATATATCGATATGCTGCCAAGATTGAGCATAAATTCAAACAGAAGAAGCGAGACTTTGGATCTGTGAATCAAAAGCAAGCGAAAGGTGCCCCCAAACCTAAGAACAAAGGACAAAGCCAAGGCATGGCGGCTCAAGAAAACCTGCCAAAGATGCAAGAAAAGAACAACACCACGAAACCGAAGAGGGACATGAGAAAGTGGTGTGAGTTCCATAAGAGCTCCACTCACAACATAAGTGAGTGTCGGGCCAAACAATCACTGGTGGCTGAGATGAGGGCTTCTGAATTAGATACATGCTCCGACATTGAATCAAAAACTGAGAAGGGGAATGATAGAGGGAAGTAGATTATTGATGCAGATCCCAACCCCACCCTCGCCACCACGAAAATTCAAAAGGAAGAATCAGAAGATCCAAAGGAGGAGGAGCGTCTCTTCCACTCCCAGATGTGGGTAAAGGGTTCCCTGCTACAGTTCATTGTCGACAGTGGGAGCCAAAAGAACCTCATTTCAGCAGAGGTTGTGAAGCAATTGGGCTTGCCGACCACAACACACCCACATCTGTACACCATTGGGTGGCTTCACCAAGGATGGGATCTCCACGTCAGCCAGCAGTGTCGCCTTCCCTACAACATCAATCCCTTCATCAATGAGGTATTATGAGACATTGCTCCTCTTGATGTGTGTGATGTATTATTAGGCCAACCATACTTATCGAAACGACATGTTGTGTATATGTCCCGACCTCATGCTGTTATTGTTACCTTGGGAAATAAGTTGTACAAGATACCAGAGGTACCACTGCCTACCGCTATCTCTTTGGTTACTTCAAAACAATGCAGTAATCTCATTTTCAAAACTGGGAAATTTGTTTTCCTGATGATCAACCCTCAGGGAAAGAAGAAGACTGTGGCCACGACCTCTGGATAGGGCTCCTCTGCACGACAATAACAAATGGACAAGGTCATGGAGGAGTACCAAGACATCTTCACCTCACCCGTAGGGGTGCCTCTACACTGTTAGGTCAAGGACCCCATTGATCTGACCCCAGGTGCACCACTCCCCAATGGACTGATCTATCGGTGCTCTGTTCTAGAGAACGATGAAATCAAGAGGTAGATCTAGGAGATGTTGCAGAAAGGTCACATCCAGCCAAGTTCATCACCTTGTGGGAGCACGATCGTGTTGGTGCAGAAGAAGGATGAGACTTGGAGACTCTGTATTGACTATCGGGCGCTAAACAATATCATTGTCTAGAATAGGTACCTAATCCCACAGATTGATGACCTTTTGGACCAACTCAAAGGGGAAAAATATTTCAGCAAGATCAAATTGAAGTCCGAGTATCACCAGGTACCAATCGAACCATCTGATGTGTGGAAGACTGCCTTCAAAGCCAAGGAGGACCTTTTCGAATGGTTGGTCATGACTTTTAGGTTGAGGAATGCTCCTGCAACCTTCATGAGGATGATGGATGACATCTTGTGGCCATTCAAAAACTCATTTTTAGTAGTGTACTTGGATGACATCCTGATATTTATCCATACTTGGGAAGAGCACATCCACCACATTCGAGAGGTCCTCCAAACACTGTGGAAACACAAGTTGTGTGCCAATTTGGAGAAGTGCACTTTTGGCATGACCTAGGTTCAGTATCTGGGATTCATTATTGATGAGCATGGGGTGCATGTGGATCCAACCAAGATCCAATTCATCCGGGATTGGCTAGCCCTGACCACTCGAACAGTGCTTCACAACTTTCTGGGTCTTGCTAATTTCTACCACAGGTTCGTGTTGGGATTCTCTCATATCACTTGGTCCTTGAGTCAAGTCACCAAGGGAGGAGAGAAAGAAAAATTATTTTGGTCAGAATCTCAATAAAAGGTGTTCGTAGAATTGAAACATCGCCTCTGTTGTGCCCTAATTCTCACATTACCATACTTGCAACAACCATTTGAGATCAAGACAGATGCCTCTGACTATGCTATTGGGGTAGTTCTTACTCAACAGAGGCATTCGGTGGCATATCAAAGTTAGACATTGTTCGACACAATCTGAAAGTATACCACTTATGAAAAAGAAATGTATTCCATTGTGCAGGCTTGTCGACAATGGAAGAATTACATTTTGGGGAAGGAAACGATCATCTACATAGACCACCGACCCCTGTAGTTCATACAGACACAAGGGAAGTTGTAGAACGATCTCCATTAGAAGTGGTCCACATATCTACAACAATTTCATTTGAACATCAAGTACAAGAAGGGCATCACCAATAATGTTGCATATTTCCTCAGCTGACCATCGATCGTGGCAATAACAACTGTGCTCAAATCTTGTGGGCATGAGACTTCTAATTGGCCGCTTCTCTACAAGAGTGATCCAGAATTCGGCCACACATACAAGATGCTCTTGGAGGGTAAACAAGTTCCAAATTTTCACCTACAGGATGCCCTACTATGTCACCTAAGACACCTTTGTGTTCCTTCAAGCGAGTGTTCCAAGATGATTTGGGAAGCGCACTATAGTCGGTTCACTGGGCATTTCAAGGTCGAGAAAATAGTGGCAGTACTGCATAATTATTTCTATTAGCCAAACCTTCGACATGATGTAAGGAAGTACATCATATCCTGCAGCCTGTGTCATTGCCAAACCGATCATCAAGAAGCAAGGCCTCTATACTTTGTTGCCTACCCGTAGCTGACCTTGTGAATCCATCTCCATGGATTACATGTTGGGTCTTCCTTCTACTAAGCATGGAAATGACTGTGTTTTTGTGGTCATCAACAGATTCTTGAAGATGGCCATTATGGCGACCTGCAAGAAGAATATCACAGCAGAAGCCACTGCTAAAATCTTCTTTGAACGATTGTGGGTACACTTTGGGATCCCATAGTTTATCATCTCAGATTGGGACAACAAGTTCCTCAGTACATTTTGGTCCAGCCTATGGTCAATGTTGGACACCAAGCTCACCAATTCCACATCTTTCCATCCCCAAACTGATGGCCAGAGGGAGGTCATCAACATGATGATCGTACACATTTTGTGCATGTACAACTCAAAGAATCCACACACATGGGATGAGAGCCTCCCATATGTACAACATATCTATAATCGGGCAGAAGGAGTGCCTCGCTGGACCCCACCGTAAGCTTCGCCCGCTCCGATATGGGCCATACACCATCACCAAGGCTATAGGGGACAATGAATTTGAGCTTAGTATTCCACCATTCCTTGGTTTGCACCTAGTGTTCAATGTGGACCTCCTTCAACCCTACTTTCCACCTCTACTGGACACATCTGGCAAGCCAAAACAACTCACACCAATAGAGTTAAATCCAAATTGCATGGAACAAACCACAACTGATCATATTATGGACACACAGATCAAAAACACCTGCCAACATAGGATCCAGCTATATCGAGTTCTCAAAGCAGGCCAACTCCTTCACCATGGAAAGTGGCTCACCAGGGACCAAGTTCAGCAGAAGTTTCCTCATCTCATGGAGGAACTAAACACAATGGGGACCATTGCTTCCTAGGGGGGATGAATGATCCAGGTGGATATTGTTGGCCACCCACCTATTCCACTTGGATCCCCACCATTGTTTCTTTCAGTTTTCCAGTTTCCTTAATTGTAGCACAATTTACTATTTTTGACAGTTTTTCAGGTCCTGAACTTTCTGAGCCATTTTGAGGCCCTAAACGACGTTTTTTGGGCATCAAACGTGTGATGAATATGAGTTTGTTTTGGACTCAATATTCATTGTCGGCAGTTGTATTCCTCAGATAGATATTTCTAATGATGTATCACGTGTGTCAAACAAAGATACTATGCCAAAGTTACGACCCCAGGAAATTGATGTACCAATTTACCCCGATGGGGCCCATATTCTGGCGTTTCATCTCCTAGGGTTAGGTTTTTGGATATTTAGGGTTTCCATTGTTTCTCAATAATATACAAGCCTTCGAGCCTCATTGTAACACAAATTTCAAAGGCCTGTAGCCGCCACATCTCTTCTCAGAGATAAGCTACCAAGGCCCTAGCTAGTTTATTTCCATTTTGTCTGTAAATAAACTTCAGTTCTTTGATATTAATGAAATGAAGTGTTATTTCCACTGCATATTTGTATTCATGGTTGTTTGTGTATTATGTTGCGTTCCTACATAAATTCAGATCGTTGCAATACATAAAAGAAAAAAAAACTAACTAATAATGAATTCTAAAATACAAATCCTATGTAAATATGTGATTGAACATAGATGAATCCTACTCAAACATTGATTGCATGGTGGAAATGCTTGTTTGTGCTAGTAATCCATATATAGTGAATGATATTTTATTTCATTTTATATGTAACAACTAAAAGTGATTGAAAATTTGGTATGCCATAATTCTATGATCATTTCACGTGTTGTTGTGAATGCTGCAATGAAATATTATATGCATGGATACTCATAGTTTGTTTGGATAAATGAAAGATTTGTTAGGAAGGACAAAATTGTAGGTATAATTCCTTTGATATCAAAAAAAATGTAGGCATATAATGAAGAATGGTTTATAATGCAAGGGACAACCATTATGAGAAGAATCTCATAGTTGTGAAATTAGGTTTCTATATGAAAGAAATTCACTTTTCTATTTTTTTTTTTTTAATGATATCTCATGGTAACTATGTGTGTGTGATATAGGTGAAGATGATGGTTGTTGTAAGTTGGAAAGCAAGGGAAGGATGCTACCATGATGACATTTTAACCATGTGATATTCCTTGATTTCCATAAGACAAGGTATATTAGAAGGTGCCAATGAGACACCATGGCAATAAGACTCTACAAGTTTGCACTCTTCTTGCATGTAAAAGCCTTGGAAAATGATAGATCACTCGATGATTGTTTAGTAGATAAGGAGATGCCTAAGCCTAGAAGGGTGCGTGTGGAAAGGAAGAGGTAACTTGAATAAATTAATTGTGAGAGAATCATGTTATATGATAGCTAGGATCAAGTAGGAAATATATATTTGGGTGTATTAGAGAAGACAATGAGTTGAATCTTGCTTGTGGAAACCTTGTGGAGCATAGATATATTCATAGCGATAATTATTGACATGTATTGCATACTTTATCTTATCTTATGAATAAATATGCTTTAGTTATGAATTTGAAATTCCTATGGATGCGATGCTTATTGCTCAAAATGGTTATGGCATGAATTTATTTTCTTTGATGATTGTTGTAGGCATATGTTGGAATGCTAAGACCTTGGAGGTTTCCTAAAGTAGTGAAAGGTGTAAGGGCCCCAATCATTATGACACCAAGTGAAGAGAAAAGTGATTTTTTTGTTTTGTTTTAGGGAGGAAGGCAATGATGACAACAGTTAAACCACACAACCTGATGACGAACACCACACACGCAAATCAGGCAACAGTCAACAATGAATCAACCCACTAGCACATCGTGCAACTGGTAGAAAACATGTGGAAATCAAAGACAGATAGAAACGACTACCCACCCGACACAAACATGACAAAGTCTACAAGCTAAAGGAAAAAATCCACCATCCCGACACAACGGCCTTGACGACCAGTAACTAGAACCTCCATGCACACAAACCCAATGCACTAGGAGACCGAATTAACTGACAACAAACATGAAGACTATACCCAGACCCCCAGGAAATCAGTCGACAAGATGCAAGGTGATATCACTTGATTTAAATTGAGTGAATGAATGGAGGAGACTATGACCAACCTCCCCTTCCAGCTCGACCTAAGGTGGAAGGTGCATATTCGCCAAGGTAACCGTTAGCCATTATTGGTTCTAATTGATAAAACTACTAGTCCCTTTACCAATAAGCTTGTGCAAGATAACCAACTATTACGCCAATAAACAACATGTCTAACGGTCCTATTAATTCAACATTTATATCCTTATCTAACAAATGATAATCTCATAATTTTTTTTTATAAATCAAATAAATTTTTAAAACTTTTATATCATTTAGTATTAGCAAAATTTATTATTTTCTTGTGGATAAATCTAATTTTCTTTTCCTCAAAGTTGAATTCACCTTAAAGGATATTTTATTTAATGTACCTAAATAAACATGTTAGCTAAAGTAGCTAAGGATGTGGTTAAATATCGATTAAAGGTTCGATTTTGAAGAAGGTTCATGTGAAGTCTGTTCACCCTTGATAAGAAATAATATTTCAAAAACTAAGCATTGAAACAATCAAACTAGAATGCCACAAGATGGTTGTAGAAGGATTACCTTCACCAGGGCACATGTCACTTAATGATTACCTTCACCAGGGCGCTCAAAATTACCTTCACTTAAGGATTAACTTCACCAGAGCTATCAAAATTCTGTGGATAATTCATGTAAACAACAACAGTTGATATCTGGCTTCATAGTGATAATAAGGATATCAAACTTCATATTATGACGTGATTTAAGAGACCATTGTCCTTGGTTGATGTTTCTCAAAATTTACAAATCTAAAGAAGGGTTGATACGCTTTAATTGTAATTGAAATTTATATTTAATGTGATTTCGAACAGATACTTGTTAGTTGTTTTTTTAAAAACTCTGCCTAACCAAAGGCTAAATAACAATGAATTCATTGCCCAGGAAAACATTAAGCGGTTGTATAAGGAATTACATGGCACACTGTCTATAAAGGTGTGATAGAGCTTCCATACAAATTATTTAAATTGCTGTCAGAAGGGAGATATGATCATTGTCAGCAACGATTATCTAACCAATAGAGTGGAGCAGTTTGTAAGGGTATGTGATCATTGTCCATAATAAATACTCATCCCATTACTACTACCAATGGAAACATATCCTAGCCATGGCATAGTTGTCCAACATTAGTTACAATAGATGGATGTAGAGTAAAGGCGTGATAACGTTGTTTGTACACCCTATGAAGTCACAAACTATTAAATATATAAAATCATTGACCCAACCATATATGAACCGAATCTATGTTGTTCATAAATTTGTTGTCAATTTTTTTTTCCCAAGGAATCACTATATCTATGTTAGTGCGGTTCACATAACATACAAATCATGACCATAACTAATCATATATGTTTAGATTATAATGTGGTCAATCCGGATATTATATAGCGGAACTAAAATGACCTTGATGTCTAATATTCATTGTCAACGGTGATATCTCTGTGCAATTATAATATCGCTGCTAAATTAAATCATTGTCTGTAAAATTAAAGACATGTTGTCTATCAACTATGATAGCATTGTCATGCATTACAATATACGCAACATACAATCTCTGAGTAAATACACGTCTATATAAATAATTCGCTGCTAATTATTATAGGGCTATACCAATATAAATTATATATCTAAACAACTATATCGCTGCACCAATATACTGATTATATAAATTCGTTGTAATCCTTAACATTAACCGCTATCCATTAATACTGGTTACTATCCATTACAAAATCGTGGTCCATATATAAGAGTGTTGTATATATGTGTTGGCAGCCAATTCACATTTTCTACTGTCCTAATAAGCTTCCTACACCAATGTTTTGCAAACCTTAATTTTTCTTCGCAATTCTCAAATAAATGACACTTTTATTTTTGCGCTATTTACACACCTACCTTCGTTCTTGTTTTCACGACTGTAAGCGTGAAAACTTGGTCTTTTGAAGTCGCATTAAAATCTTCAATGAATTGTCGTTATCATTCTTGTCGATATGCCCATTGTGTTTACATTTTACTTATCATTATACAGTTGGCAATACCTTTTGATATGTACTCATTTGACATTCTTCGATTGATTATGTAATGTTATTTCATTGAGTTTGTGATACATTGGGGATTGGATTTACATGTTATTTGATCAATCCACTTGGCACATTGGTATACATAAAAACACATTGGCACATTGGTTAAACTCTTGGTATGAATCGTTCTATACACCGCATGTCGCATAGTCAAACCCTTGGTATTGGTTTCAATTTGTGTGTTTGGTTTTAAAACTATGGAATAACTTTTGATTGCGCGAATGGTTTATCCACTTACCAAAGGTTTCGATTGATTCATTGAAATGGCATAGTTGTAACACATATGCGTTGTGATTTGAATAGTTGAAAGTGTCGGTGGTTGTACCATGGTAATGACTATTCTGCATGGACAGAAAATAGCTCCACCACCTTTACATGATGTCATTAATGCTTACCCCTATCCCTATTTCACCTCTGCTAGCATCGGGTAAGCCTATGAGCGTTCTGCTCTTGTGTATGCCATGATCAAACCCTGGCTCGTTCACATTGCTTACTGTCTTCTCAACTCTATGGCACCGGTGGTGCGAATTGAACCAAATGGTAGTCAAGCCCTGCTACTGTTCAATAATGCCCGGAAAGATTTGAAAGATAATGGTTGGCTCACGTTTGTACAAAGGTTTGAGGGTTTTAATCTATTTGTTGCACAACAGTTCGCCCTAAATTTTGATGGGTGTAGAGCCAAGATAGGTGACATTCATCTTGAAATCAGTGAAGAGTTCATCAGCTCTACCACAAGATTAGCAGCCACGGGCCAGCGGTGGTTTAAAAACTCTAAAGTTGAGGAGGTGCCATGGTTGTTATTGTTCCTCTCATGGAAGGTCACATCCTGTGATAGAGGTATGCCCATTTCCACGCTTAAACCAAGGTGGCATGATCTTTTGATGGTGGTTAAACAATTCGTGACCTATGAGGGTCGGTATGGACTGGTTTTTCTTTATCACCTTCGACTGTTAATGAATTTCATGGGTTATCCATTGAATATGCCATTTTATTTCCAGCATAGTCTTTATAAAATGGCTAAGAGGTTTAAACGAGAGAAGGCCGACAATATCTTGTTTCACCATGGCCTGATCAGACTCATTGTCGTTCATCATTTAAACCTCCACAGTGATAGTTGGCAAGATTTTATCTCTCGAAATGGTTTTGTTGATACAGAGTCTGTCCAAATTGACAAGCCTATGGTAAATGAAACTAAGGTCGGGCCACCCGTGCCTTTCCATGTCCTATTGCCCTCTCCCAAACCCTCGGTCGACCCTGATATTGACCTACCCAATGTCTTAGCAGAAAAGGTTGAGGCTATAAAAAAGCCTGTGAGTAAAAAGGTTAAAGGTAACCCTACTGTCGATGACAAAGGTAAAAAGAATGCTCGATTTATATCGAGACTGGCTCGGAATAAACCTAAACCAAGTATTGATCAAAAGCCCATAGTCCTCAGTGAAGACTTGGACTCTGACATCGAACGCTTCCTAGCTAGTGAGTACCCTTACTCCCAAGGTCTGTGCTCCAAGCCACCCTATGACTTCGTTTCTAATTTTCCCCCGTGCCTAAGGAACAATCCTAGTTACCCAGGGATCAAGCTACCTAACGAAACCCTCGACGATTTAAACAAACCCTCACCTGCATTTTTGAAGCCCGGACAGCCGTCATGTGACCAATGTAATGTGTGGTTGGAATGCTATTATACCAACGTTCCCTTATTACAGTTGAAAATCAAATCATTGGAAAACCAAGTTGCAGTGTTGACAAGCCAAAGGGATAAGCTTCAAGCTAATGACAAAAAGCAGAAAACCACTGGTTCCATCGTATTTAGGAATGTCGAATCGGCTACAGCCTTTGTCAATTCCAAATTGTTATGACCAAGTTGTCTGCTCATCATCCAGGTATGAATTTCGATATGAATTTCGAATTATCAATTGCTTGGATTAATATAATGAATTGAGTTTGGCTTTCAAATAGCTCTGTCCATTGTTCGAAATGAATCTGTTATAGCCATATAAAAAACGGTTATGTTGTTCATCCTGTACATTGTTTTCGTTTTGCTAAAATTAAATGAAGTTATGATTTGGTTACATGATTTGGTCGTGCCCAGTTTAGCAATTGATTGGTTTTCATTGGGTTTGATTTGTTTGTCTGTTGGTTTGAGTTAACGAAATCAATGGTGTTTTCTTTCGCTTGGATTTTGTTTGTATCCAACCTGAACAGGAGGTTTTTATGCTAAAATTAGGACACGGTTCTGTTTTCATTTAACATGATGTTGCTGTCATTGCATATCAATGGCTCTAATTTAGTTTTTGTGATTTGATTGTTGAAACGATTTCATAGGATTGAATTGGCTTGATAAATGTGATGTAGTTTATTAAATTGGAAAAACGATTCTGTTTTGTCAACATTTTCGTTTGGATTTGGATTATATCTGAACTGTGCAAAAGATCTCTGTGCTCAAATCATGGAACTGTTTGATTCACAACGACTATGTCAAACTCAAACTGTTCAATTCACTCTTGTCTTGATTGGATTGTTGCATATCTTGAGTTAGCATGATCGTTTTTAGGAGTTGGATCCGTATCGAAAATAGACTGGATGCTACTATGTTGATTTTAATTTTCAAAACGAGTTTGTTAAACTCAGATCGACATAGGTTATCTCTGTTGAATTCGTATGAGAAAATTCGGTTAACTGTTCGTTTGAAATGAATTCAAGAAATGATTTCGTTGAATGTCAATCGATTTTTTCTACCCCAATTAGCAATAACAAATGATTGGACAACTCTCACAGATCCTATTATCAACCGATTAATTTCATTATGATTTCGTTTGTGATAATTTACACACCAGTTTTGATTTGATTCGCTAATAGCATGGATCATTTGTTTATGTTAATATAGTTATATCAATTTGAAAATGATCTTGCTGTTTTCGTATGGATTCGATCATGTTTCCTGTTGGTGGATGAGGTAGCATAAACGATTGCCTACGATTTGTTTAAATATATCGATTTCAATTTGATATGAAAACAATTTCATTACTGTTCGATACGATTTTGTATACCTGAATTAGTAACGAATTGAACAGAGCGTACCCAGCTCTGTCATCATTTGGTTGAATACGATTTAGTGTGTTCGATTTACATACAAGTGTCGATTTCCATGATGCTTTTAGAAATCAAATATTTTTATAGTTTGAATATGTTTTTTAAGATTTGCATTGATTTTTAATACGATTCTGTGTTTGATTTAGACCAGCTACATAATCGTAAGATTCTGTAGCTAGTATTTAGAAGTAGAATTTTATCAATTTTATTAATAAAATATCCTTTTAACTTGCGTATTTTTTTCCCTCTTTCAGGTACATTCGAATTGCATTGGACATGCTGTGGCAGTCTAGGAGATATTTGTGTGATATAGTTTTATTTTTAAGTGGTTAGTTTGAGTTAGAAATACAAACTTGGGATATTTTCCCAGATTTTATGTAAACAGTTTTGATAACTTCCACAGGGATGTTTTACCCTATGGAAGGTCTTTAAATACTTATTATTTTTTGTAATAAGGATCATCCTCACTTGTGGGAGAACCAGGCTATGGATTTCTGATATAGACTGAGACGAAAGTTGATGTTTTGTTACAGCTTTCGCTTTCAATATATCAAACTTTTGTTTCAAGTTTATGCATATCAGTTTGCAGTTGATTATAGACTACTTTAGCTATCATAATCTATTGCAGGATGATATGATTTCATTAATGTGTTATCCATATTTGATCTCTTTCATTATTTAAAAGTACAACAATTACTTGGTTTCAGTTAATGAATCACAGATTTCTCTTCTTCGTTAATTGAATCATTTCGTATATATCTTTGCATACAGGTTTATCTAACTGTGAAGATTTATGAATCATAAGATTGTTGTAGTTTTTATGTCTTGTTTGTCCTATAATCATAGTTGAGAGCACTGCAGATTTTTGTTTAGGAGAAGCTCCTGGATAATTCGGTGTGGGTTTCCTCCCTCCGATCAGCTAATACAATCATTACACACAGGACAAACCTGGAGCGTTCCTTCAGGTCAGTTTGTTTTCCAGTATTTAATAGTTTATTTGTTAGTATAATTTAAGTAGTTTAGTTAGATATATGTGTAGTTTAGATTTGTATTTAGAGTTAGTATTTTAGTTAGTTTTGTTTTATTTCTTTTCATAAAATTATAAAATCAAAAAACAATAGCTCTCACTATCTTAGGACATAATACAAATGAGTTTTTTCAGGTTTTCATTCAAATATGTAAATTGTAAATATTGTACATTTTGTGAATAAGATTTATTTCTGTTAGTATTTAGATATTTAATTTCTTAGAGTTAGCATAGTATTAGATAGTAGATTGTATATAGAATAATTAGATTTGTTTTAGTTTGTTTTAATAGTTGTTTTTAGTTAGATTAGTTAATTTAGAGTAGTTTTCTTTTTGTTTTCTTAGGACTTAGATCAGCTAACAGAGCCACTAAACCCATCAGGGTGGGTTATCCCAAACGGCTTGGGTTATTAGACAACCCCTGACTGGATCCACTCTCCCAGTTGACGGATGGTCAATTTCGCCTGCCAACAAATGGCGCTAGAAGGAGGGCTTGAAATTAATTAATGGAACGAGGTGGTCGCAAGACTCCTCCACCACCTAATCGCTCACCTATAGTGACTAGAATCCATTCAAACGATAATATTCCCTTCAAACAACAACCACATCAACCGATGATCCACAGATCATAGTTGAGCCAACAACCCCTAATCCTACAGGTGGTGACATACAAGAGATTGTCTGACAATATCTTATAAGAACTCATAGTGCCTTAGCCCGTTTGAGTCAACCTAACCATCTGTTGGACCAACCTTTAGATTTCTCTGATATCAGAGAACAATTAGGAGGCACTAATCTCACTGTGAATCCTACAGATCCAATCCTAAATCCTGTTGTAGGAGGATCTGGGATACCTGCTTCACCACCTCCATCATCTCCTTCCTCTTATGGAGGAGATTCCTCTGACGAAGGCAGTTCCCCTTCTCAGCCTTCCACACCCACTACACCAATGGCAAATCAGAACAACCCTGCTAGACCTTGGCTTGATCAGGATGTTGTAGTTGTACCTAGAGCTCAACATCCCTTACCTAAACATCCGGAGAAATGGCTTCCCAAGTTTGACCCTGATTCAAAACAGATCGCTGAAGATCACATTAAAATTTTTATGTTAGCCATAAGACTCCGCGATGTCAAACATGAAGACGTTGTCTGTAGGTTGTTCCCCTATACTTTCGAGGGAAATGCATCCACATGGAACTTTTCCCAGCAACCCCATACCACCGTGTCTTGGGAAAAGTTTGAGTCATGCTTTTTGGAAAAGTTCAGTAACACTTAAAAACCGAATCCCTGCAAATTCCATGCCTACCGAGAATCTTATAATAGCATACTACACTAAAGCTTTGCATCAAAGTATAGCTATTTGGGTTAAACGATCTAAGAAAGCCACGTTGTTAGAAGCCTTCGAGGAGGCCAACCAAATTGAAAAAGACATACTTAGTCTTAAAGACTCTACTAGCAACGAAACAGAGACTAGTTATTCTTCCAAAAATAAGATCGAAATCCTCCCCAGACCTACTCAAAGTAAAACACAACCTAAAAGCTCTGATTTAGAAAAATTAACTAAAGTTGTTCAAAAACTGTCAAATCAAGTTATAGACTTAAACAGGATGACCGAAGAAGCTTCCTCGAGCAAAGGGACTTACAAACCCCCATTCCAGAAGCCTTTTCCCACCAACCAACCTAATCCGACCACCGAAAGCCTTAATCTAGAAAGTCTGCAATCCGCCCTTCAAACAATTCTAGAAGCCCAAGATAACTTGACGCCTCCTGAGGTTCCTGAGGAGGTAGTTGAACAAGAGACAGTTCGAGAAGAGGAGTCTTCTCCAAACATTTTTGGACACTTCTCGGATAACATCTTTCAAGCTAACTTCGAGACAGTACATCCCTATAATACCAGGAGTAAGACAACAAACAAACCTTCTGCCGAAAACACTACAACTTCGCCTCCAAAGCACTCTAAATCAGCTGAGACTAAACAGAGTAATGTGAACCCCAACTTAGATTATGATGTAGTTGAAGATCTAAAAAAGTTGAGAGCTAACATTTATGTTTATGAGTTATTGAAATTTCCATTTCTGCTACAAAAAATGTTACAAAATATCTCAGAGAATGGAAAAAATGGTAATTCAAGTGGTAACAAGGTTGTGCAGAACAAGGTTCCTCAGAAGACTTCCACTAAAAACAACCCTGATCATCAAGATAAAGGAAGCCTTCCTGTAAGTAATGTAAGTAATGTAAATAATGTAAATAATGTAGATAAAGTAGCTTTAGAAACTGCGAGTAAAAAGCCACAAGCTACCACTCTTAGTACTTGCAAAAATGTACCTCCATTTTTGTTAACTTTCGAAATCTTTAATAGAAACGTGCACAATTGTATGGTAGACTCAGGAGCGACATCCAATGTGATGCCATGGTCTGTATGCTAGAATATTAACGCCAAAGTTGAACCATCTAATTTAAAAATCATACAACTTGATCGGACAAATGTTAAAGTTATAGGCGAACTAAAGAATGTGCTTGTTAGATTATCATCTAACCCCAAGGTTCATCAGGTTATTGATATCATTGTTGTGGATATTCCAGAAGTGTATGGTCTATTTTTAAGCAGGGATTGGTCAGAACAGCTACACGGCTATTTCACGACAGATTGGTCTCACCTATGGCTTCCAGAGAATGACAAGCCTAATAAGATCAAGGTAAATCGTGAACGCTACATTAAGTTCATGGTCATAGATTTGAACGATCCCAATGAACCATTTACACCTTCTGCTGATTCACCTGAAGTACAAGGGATGGACACCTTCTTCGACAATTTCATGGCCGAGGCTTTACCTATCACCAATCCTGAATAGCAGTCCGAGATTGTAGCATATATGCATCCAACAGCTTCTACGCAACGATCTCATGTACCCGATGAAAATCAAATTTGGTCTCTTTATTTTGACAGGTCAAAGTCCAATGAAGGAGCTGGCGCAGGCTGCGTAATTATCGATCTGGCAGGTAACAAAACATTGATTGCATGTAGGTTGGAATTTGAATGTACTAATAATACTGCAAAATATGAGGATTTACTGCAAGGTCTCAGAAAAGCTTTAGATATGAACATTCAAAATTTGACCATCTTTGGCGACTCCGAAATAGTGGTTAGGTAGGTAAGAGATTCTATCCATTGTCTGTCTCTGCATCTCAAAAGCTACCAATCTGAGGTATGGAATTTAATGAATAAATTTGCTGCTTTCAATATAAATTCTATTCCCAGATTGAATAATTCTGAAGCAGATCTATTGGCTAATGTAGCTTCTAAACTCTTTCCTACAGAGGGCTTGTCCCCAGATGCATTCTCCATCGAACTGTTGTTCAAACCATCAGCACCTGAAAACATCACAAACTTGATAGTCTTTGATGATGATTAGCAGATTATTAACTTTCTGCACATGGAAGAAACCTTTCAAGGCGCGGTGATAGACGAACACACACACGATGATAATTTGCGTGATTTCACGGTAATACCAGATTCGAGAACTCCTGAATCTTCATCGGATATGGTAAACTCGATCCCAAAATCTGTAATTAGATTAGAGAAGTTTTATGATCTTCAGGATAAATTCAAAAAATCGGTCAACTGCAAAACCAATAGTTCCTCATTGTCATACGAAAAAGTAAACTTAGGAACTAAGGACAATCCACAGTGCATTAATCTAGGGGTAGGATGTTCTGAACAAGAAAAAGTTTCATTTATTAAATTGTTCAAAGAATTTAAAGATGTCTTTGCATGGACATATGATGACCTTAAAACTTTTGACCCTAACATCATACAACATGTCATTCCTATGAAGCTCCAAACCTTACCCTTCCAACAAAAATTGAGAAAAATGCACCCTAAGCTCGAACCGACCATTCAAAAAGAATTGAATAAGCTCCTAAATGCTAAGATAATTTTTCCAGTTAGACACACTCAATGGGTTTCTAACCTTGTCCTAGTCTAGAAGAAAAGTGGGGAAATCCGACTCTACATTGATTTCTGCAACCTTTATAGAGCGTCTGATAAAGACAACTACCCTGTCCCACCCATGGAACAGATCCTTCAACAGGTATCTGGTTCTGAGAGGCTATCCTTACTGGATGGTTTCTCGGGATACAACCAAGTCCTGATGTCTCCACTAGACCAACTTAAAACTACCTTCTGTACCCCGTGGGGCACTTATGCTTATCGAAAAATGCCCTTTGGATTGATTAATACTGGTGCCACTTTCTAGAGAGCGATGTACATCGCTTTTCAGGGCTTAATCAATCAGTCCATCGTAGTTTACTTAGATGATGTTACTGTTTTTTCTAAAAACATAATCGATCATCTAGCTCAGTTATGAGCCATTCTACAATGATGTCGTAAATACAACATCTCCTTGAATCCTAAAAAATACATCTTTGCAGTAGAACAGGGTAAACTCTTAGGATTTATTGTGTCAAGTGAAGGGATGATTATCGACCCCGAAAGGACTCAAGTCATCGCGAAACTTCCCCCTCCTATGTCCAAAAAATCTATGCAGTCTTTCTTAGGCCAGATTAACTTTGTGAGAAGATTTGTCCCCAGCTTCTCCGAAATGGTCAGACCCTTGCAAAACCTAATTAAGAAAGACACCCAATATCACTGGGGACCCCTAGAAAATCAAGCTTTTAATGCGATAAAGAAGGCCATAATAGACTCTCTGTCTCTCATGAGCCCCGATTTTTCTCAAGACTTTACACTCTACACTTTTGCTTCTGACCGTTCCTATGCCGCTTTCCTAACCCAAAAGAATGCCGAAAACAATGAAGTACCCATTGCCTTTATGAGCTCCACTTTCAAAGGCACTGAACTTAATTACTCAGCAGTAGATCGGCAAGCCTATGCTATTTTCAAAGCAGTCAAGTACTTCCGGTCCTATCTTTTGAAGTCAAGGATGGAAGTCATTGTCCCCTACCCAGCCGTCAGGAACCTGTTAGTGCAGAAGGAACTAGGTGAAAAGAGGGCTAACTGGGTCACCTCCTTGCAGGAGTACGACTTAGAAATCAACCCATCTCAGATAGTGAGAGGCCAAGGGTTATGCAAGTTAGTTGCTAATTCAACAACAAGATAGCAAGAAGAAAGCGATACGTCAAACCTAGGACAACAAGGTCAAAATCTAATCTGTTGCGCACAAAACTCTGTCAGTCCTTGGTATGACAATATAAGATTTTGTCTTGAACATGGGTCAACACCCTGTCACCTGGATCCTCCTAAAAGAAGAGCGTTGAGATTAAAGTCTACCTCCTTTCATCTGGTTAATGGTATCATGTTTCGTCAAAGTTTTGACGGCGTACTGATGCGCTGTCTTGAAAAAGACGAAGCAAAAAAAGTCTTGCTAGAGTTGCATGTAGGAGAAGCTGGTGGTCATTTTGGTGGTGACACCACTGCTCATAAGGTTTTAAGAGACGGTTATTACTGGCCCATTCTTTTTAGAGATGCTCATGCCTTGTGTCGTAAGTGTATTATTTGTTAGAAAGCATCAGGGCGGTTACAAAAACCAGCCTTTCCTTTGCAGCCCGTTTCAGTAGATTCTCCTTTTCAGCAGTGGGGCCTTGATATCATAGGTCTAATCAACCCCCCGTCCTCACAACAACACAAGTTTATTGTGACAGCCACATATTACTTTACCCGATGGTATGAAGATGCTGCGTTAAGAACCGACAACACCAGTCAGGTAATTGCCTTTCTAAATTCGAATATTATCACTCATTTTGGTATCCCTAATTTTTTAGTATTCAATAATGCTTCTTACTTTTCCTCTCTTGAGATGAGTGAGTTCACTTTGGAAAAAGGAATCAAATTGAAGTATTATGCTAGCTATTACCCCCAGGGCAACGGATTGGCAGAATCAACAAATAAGAACTTGATTAAAATCATCAAGAGAACGGTGGTTGAAAATCACAAAAATTGGCACAATGCACTGTTAAACGTGCTGTGGGTTTATAGGGTAACACCAAAAGATGCTGTAGGTAACTCCCCCTTTTTTCTCATTTATGGCAGAGAAGCAATTCTGCCACCTCATATTCTTCTTCCTTCACTTCAGTTGTCGTAGAAAGCCTAAGAAGAAGATTGTCCCCCTTTGGAAAACCAAATTAACGCTTTGATGAAGCTAGAAGAGGTAAGATCCCAAGATAAACGTAAGTTAGATCAGCATCAACTATTGGTTAAAAACTGGTTCGATTCTAACTCTGCTTCTGATAAGAATTTTGAAGTAGGTGACCTCGTCTTAAAATGGGACAAACCACATGAGGGAAAGGGAGAGCACACGAAATTTCAAAACTTATGACTTGGACTGTTTTTAATTGCTAAAAAGTTGGGTCCCAGTTCTTTTCGATTGCAAAATCTAGAAGGAAAGATTGACACCTATCCAGTGAATGGCCAAGCCCTGAAAAGATACTTTGCTTGATGACAACCCTTGTATATTATGTACATATTTT
>CBVK0101678545.1:0-14495 GCA_900067695.1 Picea abies | reverse complement strand
CCAATACTAGAACAAAGGTAGGGGGAAGATGAGAGGAGTAAAGAAAAAGATCGGTAAGTATGTAGGGAACAGATGACGACCTTTCACGGACCCACCCAATGGAAACCCATCCTAAAGGGAGATCAACTTACTAGGGCATCATGTCACCCTTCCAAGTATGAACAAGTCAAATATCATAATTTTCAAGAAAACGTTATGAAATGAAGGAGAATTCAATGCAACATATTCAAGTGCTTCAAGAATCAGAGTGACACATACCATGATATCTGGACTTAGTACCTGGTAGAGAAAGACTTACTACTACTTCAAGACCAGGCTAGTGGGATGGATATTGTTGCTCCTAATAAATAGGTTGCACTAAAGAAAAGAAGGACCCTTCGGGGCCATGCTCAAGTCATTTGGCTCTCGAAACTCCATGTCTATGACCTATGGGCCTTGAGACATGATCGCCTTATTTATCCCTAGGGTAGGGGATAACACTGCCACTATAACCTCCAGGTGCCATACATATGCCCCTTTCTTAGGAACGAGTTAATTTGGTGGATTTGAACTCGAAACCTCATCGAACACAACACTTCATATAACAACACTTGCCAATTGCGCTGCCCCTAGAGGCTAATGTGGCAAGCGATGTTGATTTCATATAACCCTATGAAATGGATATGATGCACAGTGAGGGTTTCTACAACCAATATCTATCCTCACCCATAATCGAATGACCAAGATTCATTCATTGGAATCGGCGATAATTCATGGCCTATTAAACATTGATATCATATAATATGGGCTGGTGTCGATGATTTAATAAACACATAAATAAAAATAAAATGTAGCTTTAAAAAGTAAAACTAAGAAAATCGAACAAGTCACCAGACAAAAAAGTGATACCCCACCATTGTCTAAAAAGTAAAACTCAAGAAAATGAAACACGTCACAAGACAAAAAAAAATTGGTACCCCACAATTGTCAAAAATTTGATTGGGAGAATAAGAGGAAACAAGTAGTTACACATTTTAAAACAAAGAGAGAGTACATTGTGGTTTCAAAGACTACATGTGGCTTCAAAAACTTCTAAGGAAGCTATTGGGTTACAACAATTGTACAATTGAATTTGAATCGTTGACCTATACTTATTTGTTATGATAATCATAATGCAATTCTTATTTTTATGAGAATCTAAAAATATATATATATATTAAAATTAATTTCTATTCTCTTAAAGAGTCTAATGAAGCAACTATACTCAGCCTCGGAGTAATATATTTTGAAAAATAATTTCTTAACATAAAAGCAAAGTGGGGAATAAACACTGTTCTATGAATGTTAAAAATCAATTAGCAAAGTGGGGAATAAACAGTGATCTATGAATGTTAAAAATCAATTAACAATATGTAAAGTCGGTTGTATTGGTTACATACGTGATACGATTAGATCCCAATATAGGATATAAATATAAATTTGCTACTAACACCATTTCTCATTGATCCTCTCGACTGGTGGAGTCTGGTTGAGTAAGAGGAAGCCGAAGGAAAACTGAAGAACAAAAATCGGGCTGAGTCAGAGGGAAAACTGTAGAACGAAAATGGTAAGTGGCAGAGGGAAAACTGGAAAACGAAAAGCAGTAGAAGATGTTGCTGTTGAGTGGTGGAAGGAATTGCCAGCAGATTGGTGGAAGGAATTGGGAGATCATTTGGAAACGGAGATATTGGGGCGATTGCCAGCGGAAGATGTGTACAGATATCGCGGCGTTTGCGATGAATGGAACGTTCTGCTCTCATCCAATTATTTCATAACCGAAGCATGGCCAAATGCGACTATCAACAGGCAGCCATGACTACTGCTGTGCGATCCATTCCCCAATAATCCTTCTATGGCTTTCTGCTTCTACACACAAACCTGGAAACGCTGCTTCTCCCTTTCTTTGCCCGATGAAGAACAATCAGTGACATGTACAGGATCTGCGGCAGCCCTTCTGTTGTTCGATAGAGGATTTGTCGAGAGAGAGTTTTCACTGCCCAAGCTCTATAATCCTTAGACTGGAAAGTCCATCCAACTTCCTCCCACGTTAGCAATAACTTGGATAAAGCTCCGATGCATCGCGGAAGACAATAATGGGGCGTACAAAGTTGTGGTGATTGGCTCTAATCACAACAGAGAAAGCATAGCGGAAATGTACGATGGCTCTCAACAGACATGGAAGATTTTGGGACCAATTCCGGAGCATATAATGCTCTATTGTTTGAGTGATTTGGTTTTCTGCGACGGTTCATTGTACTGTATAACGACCTCTCCCTCTCCTCCCCGAATTTTTGGTTTCACCAACAACGAAGGACCGGAACCATCATAACTCCTATACAACTAATAACCGTGATCCGCACATCACTAGTTGAAGCTCTGCCTCGCGTCTAAGCATTGGTTTGTATAACTAGCACAGTCACATAATTGTGGTTGGTTAACTTCGAAAGGTTGATAAGATGAAAAAAATCTGTAAAAGAATATATTAAATTTTATTATTGATTAACAAATAAACGGTTGAGCTTCATTTATTTGGTGTTAATATTTTTATTTCTGTTAATCACTTACATGGCAATCGGTTAGCTATCAAAGTAATTTTTAAATATGATTAGGTAAATGTAAAAAAGTAAACACATAAACGGATGTCTTTATAATAGCTAGGAAGTTAATGATTGAAATCACAGCCATTTATTTTGTGTCACTACTAAGAATATTCCAGCCATAGCCATATTTAATCTTGTCCATAAAAAACTTATTAAGCATTAAACCCCTATTAAATCTGCCCATTGTCAATAGGTGTATGCCTTTCGGTGTAATTATTTAATTATTAATATTGTTATTTAATTATTATATTATTAAAAATATATATTATAATGATTTTAATATGTAAATGTATATGTAAATAATAAATTAATTTTATAATAATTTTGTAGAGAAAGTAAGAGGGGTTTTGACCCCCCAAAAAAAAAAACAATGTGTTGATAGTTGAGTTAACCAAGTTCTTTTTAAGTGGTTCAAGTCTAAAATGGGTTGCTAAGTGCACTTTACAAAATCTAGTACATGTATAAGAAGTACTTTAACACATTTATAGTGTATATATGTATATACCAGAACTAGATCCAAAATATACAACACAAAAAGTAATAATGGAGTATTAAGGAGCAAGAGCTTGTGTCGATTTTTCTATGAAGGGTAGGTGGTAGAAATTATGTACTGTATCCCCATTTGATTATGAAAAGTGGTAGTGACCATAAGAAAGGTTGAGCTCTTCTTTCGACAAAGCATCTGCTATTGTGTTCTTGTCCCTGTCCCCTAGAATAAAAACTATATTATTATGTACCATCTTAATAGAAATCTATAGTTTTTTTTTTTTTAATATTATATATACATAGTTTATTCTTTATTTAATTGAAATCATTACACGATTAATTTATTATTTAAATATACATATAATCATATCAAATTTATTATAAAATTATGCAGTGATGATAAAAGTTTATAAAGGAAAAAATAGACTTGAGTAACTATAACAGAAACTTGATATTGTGATGATAACACTACAATATATGATGGGACTATGTGGTTTCTCGCTACCTTAGGTGTACTCTCATTACCCTCCTTAGCCAGTGCAGTCCCCTTAGCGGTCAACTAGAGCTCACTATCGGCTAGAGGTTGTGTTCTTCTAGTCTCTCCTCAACAGATAACTACCCCCCAGGCTCATGACAACCTATGATGAGGTTGTGGACTACTCTTTGTATCCTTCCAAAACCCTACCTTGGTTCTCGATAGGTGGGATCCTGTTAGAATATAATGGATGTGCTCGTTTAACCATAGACAATATAATAATATTGTCACCCAACCATAGGCCGAAGCCATCCCCAACCACCTTAACCTTGAAAGAGAATCATTTTGGAAGAAAACCCTAGGCTAGATATCCAAACAAGATAACGCACCTCTCTCCAGGGATAGCACATCAAGTAAGAATAACCAAGACTGATAAGAGAGTCCAACCTAGAGAGACCACAAATGCATAATGAAAAACTGGCGGCAATAACTTCTCCAAGACTTGCGCACAAACTCGCCAACTCCAGTTTGCACAAGTGCACTTCTGTAGTTCTGAGAAGTCTGGCTAAAATAAAGACTAGCCTCCTATATTTATACTACTTCTGTCAGATTGCTTGGGCCGACTTCTCATTCTGGATGTTAATTCTTTAGTATATAACATTTCCTTTAGCCGACTTCTTCTCTTGGAGGTTGATAACCTAATACAAGTCATTCTCTTGAGCCAACTTGTCTTCTAGGGTTATTAACCAATTATTTAGGGTTTCTTCTTGCTTCTTGAAATATTCTATTCTCGCCAAGTTTACACTTAGAGGTAAATACCTCTCACAACTATCATAATATCAACACTTCCTCCTAGATAGGGAGGTATTGAAGGCAATGGTCTTGAGCACAAACGTACCATTGAATCTGTAGCATCATCATAGTCGTATATACTATCTCATGATTAGATCACGAACACCATCATCATTATCAGTGTCATCTGACAACATCAACTACATCATCTCTCGAAACCATACTCCATCTGAGTAATCAGACATGATGTTGAATAAGTCACTCACTTCAAGGAATGATACAAAATCCATTCTTCTAATCCGGGCATATTTCCTAGAAGAATAGATGTTATGAACCATTTTCCATCTAGAGAATCTCTATCCATCGGTACATTGATCATCCATCTAGCTAATAATAATTTTCAACACTATTGATAGTCTAGAAGGAAATCAAAACAATGTCATTCAATAGAACACAACTGTGTCTATCCATAGTAGTACACAACTACAATCCAGTGTGATGCAGACCCCTGAACCCTCGGGTCGAGGTCCGTGCAGGATCATTCTAAATCTTCCCCTAAGTCAAATTGACTCTTTGATTTCCCCTCGAGGAATATCTCAATCGCTCACGGTGTATCCACAGGTCCTTATGAATTGAGCCTGCATGAATAAACACTAGGCATCAACCCAAATCTCCTTGACCGCAACAAATTCACACCCTTCACTAATTTGGGACTTCGGGTCTCGCAATTCTCGCGATACCTGTTGCCGAGTTTCTCGATCCTCTACAGCCGAAACTCGAAATGCCAGTTCACCGAAATGTATTCAGCAAAGCCTGGCTTCTCACAGAACTTTCAGCTGATTCAGAATTTCAGACTTCACGACTTCGAGCATCTAGATGCAAGGCTCCAAGTCCGTCGACCTCTGAACCCTGATGAGGACAGGCCCCCTGTCTACTCAACCGCTTTCTATCTTTGATGTGGACTCCTGCCACCTGTCACTCTTCCTGGTTTTCGAGACTCTCGATCCCAAAGAGCTTCTTCCTCCATTTCCTGACACCCGAAGTGCCAAAATCCATAAAATCCATGCCAATTCCTATCGCAACTCGCGACTTCAGGACTTTCATTCCGCTGTTCTCAACTCTTTGTCGTCAGGATCCCCGAAATGCCAAAATGATCTAATGTCTTGTGAAAAGTACAATCAACAGTCCACGTTGATTCTGGGTCCCAAAGTGATGAGTTTGCCTGCCTCTAACCACCCTGCAACTTCTCTGGATCCTATAGTCCTCGTGGTTTCGTGAATTTTCCACAGAGAATTCTGACTGCTCGTTGCTCCTACGAAATGAACCAATGTTCTCCCTTCTGAATTTTATTTCTGCTGGATGACTTCAATCCTCATCTCCCTTTGGGTACTTTCAAAGGTATCGACCCTCCTGAGCATTCACTTGCAAACTCAAATATTCAAAAGGGTTCTTGCTCACACTCCTTGCGGCAAACTGTCAAATACTCTTGGGTATTTGATCTTTCGACTCTGTGCACTCCCTCCAATAGTAGTCCTTTAACTCTCCCCTTGGTTGATAAGTTCTAATATTTCAACTAGCCTGTGCACACCTTGCACGGCTTTTGTGCTTCACTTGAACTTTTGTTGGAATGAGAACAATGATATCCCTCTTGAGATTTTAGAGATAAACTATGAACTTTTGTCTATGCACTCCTTGCAGATGTTTCACTGCATTCCTTGCAGGAAATTCTCTCACTTAGGAAGAGAAACAATTGAAACTCATTCTCTCTCTCTCTCTCTCTCCGACTTCAGACATTCAACATGAAATCCTACACACACATAGTATTAAAGAAAATGCACAACAGAGAGAATAAACGACCATACACATACCATTCATCATGTATACCCAGAAAACATCATAACACCATGAGTCTGATTCAAAGCTTCATATATTAATTCAAAGCTTCTATACATGGGTTCTTCTCTACAACTCTCTACTATAGCCCTCTTCTTCTTCTCTATGCTAATGTTACAACTCACTAATGATACAAAGGTGAGGGTGTTTATATCCATTTTCCCTCCTGCTTCCTAAACTATCTAATCTATCATTCAAATCTACCTACTTTCATTAACTATGCATAAATGCATTTTACATTGATAGATGAGAGAAAATCACTCATTATTTGTTTACAACCTCCAAGATATAAATGTAAAGTACATCTTCTTCCTAGCTATTACATCTATATCTGCTTCCTAATATTTTCAAAACATTTCAAAACGTGAGAAATGTGTTGCCGCTTTTCCCAGCCGGCTTCCATCTTCACACTCACTTGGCTGCTTATGATGCTCCTGAATCATACTCCCTTTCTTGAAAATTTTCATGAACTCCTGTTCATGAGCTCTTGCATGCTCTGACCATGCTTCTAAATTTCTGCTTCATCCTCCCAGCTGGCATCTTCAACTGGATGTCCCTTCCATTTGACCAAGTATTCAAAATACTCTTTTTTTCTGGTCTTCCTACCAACTCTCTTGTCAATTATTCTTTCCATCTGTGGCTTTTCAACTACATGCATTTGTTTTGTCCATTGAACCTCTATCTGTTCATCCTCTGCTCCTGCTTCTTCATCTCTGTAAGGGTACAAATCTGAGATATTGAATATCGGTGAAATTCTGATCCCATCGAGTAATTCAATCTCATATGCATTTGCCCCAAATTTCTTTATGATCTTGCATGGTCCAATATTCTTCATTTTCAGTTTGTTATATGTTCCCCATGTGAACCTTCCTTTCTTCAGATGTGCAAGAACTAGATACCCAACTTCAAATTGAAGTTCTCTCCTATGTTGATCTGCTCTGTGCTTATATTCTTGATTGGAATTCAGCAACCGCTCCTTAATTCGGTTGTGAAGCTCCTTCATTACTTCTGTAAAGTCTTCTACACTAGCACTTCTGAATTCAACTTGTTCTGAATCTTTCAATTCAGAAAATCCCCTTGGCTGCATTCCATATACAATTTGGAATGGACTCTTCCCTGTGTTTCTATTGATCAAATCATTATAAGAAAATCTCACCTGTGGCGGAATGTGATTCCACTGACTGTGGTGTTCAGTCACTAGGCTCCTCAACAAATCTCCCAAGCTTCTGTTTACAAATTATGTCTGTCCATCTGTCTGAGGATGATAAGATGAACTAAAAGACAAACTTTTCCCCATCTTTTTCCATAAATTCCTCCAGAAATGTCCCACGAACTTGGTATCCCGATCTCAAACTATACTCCTTGGCAAGCCGTGAAGTCTAACGACTTCTTTGAAAAATAGGTTCACAATATGAGTTGCGTCGCTGGTTTTCTGGCATGGTATAAAATGTGCCATCTTTGAAATCTATCTACCACCACAAATATTGAATCACATCCTCTTTGTGTCCTTGGTAGTCCCAATATGAAATCCATGCTCACTGCATCCCATGGCCTCTCAAGTATGGGTAATGGATGCTATAACCCTGTGTTCTTCCTTCTTCCTTTAGTGTGCTAACAAGTCCTGCACCTGTCCACAAATTTCTTAACATTTGTCCTCATCCTTGGCTAAAAATATACGCCATTCAAATTTGAGAATGTTTTGTCATGACCAAAATGTCTGCCAATCCTCCACTGTGTTTTTCTTTTAGCAGATTCTCCCTCATGGAGAATTTTGGAATACATAACTGATTGCCCCTGAATAATAATCCATCTTGGATCATGTATTCAATCCATTGGTTTCTATCTCTGAGAATTGGATTCTCAGATGCCTCATACGCTCCCTTAAAATCTGGGCCATCCTTGTACATTTCTTTGAGGTTATCAAAACCCAAAGTTTTGAGTTTGAATTCCTGCATAAGTAAACATTTCCTGCTCAAAGCATCAACAACTTTGTTAGCATTTCCAAAAATATGCTTAATCACAAAAGTAAAATTCTGCATGTATTCAACCCATTTAGCATGCTTTTGGTTCAACTTCTCCTATTGAGTCACGAATTGTAAAGCATGATTGTCGTTATACAAAACAAACTCTTTAGGAACCAAATAATGTCTCCATTTTTTCAGCGCTTGTATGACAACATAGAATTCCTTGTCATATGTTGAGTATTTAATCTTCGCTTCATTCAACCTCTCACTGAAGTATGCAATCAGTCTGTCATCTTGTCTCAAGACTGCTCCAATTGCAAACCCACTCGCATCACACTTGACCTGGAATGTCTTGCTAAAATCCGACAAAACCAAAATTGGCTGCTCCATGATCTTCCTCTTCAACAGATTGAAACTCTTCTCTGCTTCTTCTATCCAATGAAAAGATTTGTGTATTTTCTTCATTGTATCCGTCATTGGTGCGCTAATCCCACTAAAATTTTGGATGAACTTCTTGTAGAAACTAGCTAAACCATGGAAGTTTCGAACTTCAAACACACTCTTCGACGATGGCCAATTATTAATCGCATCCACCTTTTCGAGATCCATCTTCAGCTCATTTGCAGAGATAACAAAACCCAAATAAATGAGTTCTATCCTCATAAATGATGATTTCTTCATATTAATCAACAATTTCTCTTGTTTTAATCTCCTTATCACTGTAGCTAAATGCTTCAAGTGTTCTGCTTCTGTTCTACTATAAATCAATATATCATCAAGGTATACGATAACGAATTTCCCAATGAAATCCTTCAGGACTTCATTCATCAGTCTCATGAAAGTACTGGGTGCATTCGTTAAGCCAAATGGAATAACAAGCCATTCATACAACCCTTCATTCATCTTGAATTCTGTCTTCCATTCGTCACCTTCTCTCATACGAATTTGATGATATCTGCTTTTCAAATCAATTTTTGAAAAGAATCTTGCTCCACCCAACAATCCATCAAATCATCCATCCTTGGTAATGGGAATCTGTATCTGATGGTAATCTTATTGATCACCCTTGAGTCTGTACACATCCTCTAGCCTCCATCTTTCTTCGGGTTGAGAACTATTGGAACAACACATGGACTCAAGCTTTCTCTAACCAATCCTTTGTCCATTAAGTCTTGGACTTGTCTCTTAACTTCTTCATTCTCCCGTGGCATCAATCTGTATGTAGCTTTGTTTGGTAAACTGGTTCCAGGTATAAGATCAATGCGATGGATTATACTCCTAATCGGTGGCAACGAACAAGGTATTTCATCCACTACTATATCAACTAACTCTTCCAACAACTTCTGGATCTCTTCTGGTAAATCATCCACTCTTGTATTGGTCAAAACAATTCTAGGCTTCCTGACCACAACAAATTGTGTGTCTTCCTTCTTATTAACCTCCTTAAGAAGTTCCTTCCCACTCATGAGAAGTACAGTGTTGCTTGTCTTTGTTTTCACTTCTTTATCCTTAATCGACAACAACATGTGAGTTCTCCCATTCTTCTCCAAGGTGTATGTGTTCTTTCTCCCATCATGAATCACATTTCTGTCATATTGCCACAGTCTACCTAGCAATAGATGACAGACATCCATGGGAATGACATGACATAGTATTTCTTCCTTATATCCTCCTATTTTAAATTCAACTAAACATCGTTTAGTGACATTTACCTGATGTCCTTTTTGTATCCACGAAACTTTGTATGGGCTTGGATGTATGATAGTTTCCAGCTCCATCTTTTCTACCATCTCTGTAGAAATGATATTGTCTATGCTACCATTGTCCACGATGACTTTGCATACCCTATATTTGGTCTTACAAGCAGTCCAAAACAGTTTGTTCCTTTGGGCTGGGTTCTCTACCTCGTTCTCTGGCATTAAGAGAACTTTCCCCATCATCAAGGATATTCCACCCTCAACATCTTCTGCCTCAACATTTTGTCCTTGTGCTTCGGCAATGTGAGTTTCACCACCATATTTCTTTCTGTCTGGACACTCATAAGATTTATGTCCGTTCTTCTCACAGACAAAGCATTTCACTTCACCACCTCTACCTCTTCCTCTTCCCCTAGATCGAGGAAAAGTATTTCTTTCAGCATACTACCCTCTCTGTGAGATTCCTCCTCTCTCATGCTGAGTTTGAGGTTTCTTCCCTTCTTCTTTAGATTTATGAGTTATGTCTTGGGAAATTGTTTTACCTCTGGATTGACTTTTGCCTCGGCCTCTTTGACCTTTCTTTCAGCTTAGCTTTTCTTCATCTTTCAGAGCAATATGATAAACATATTCTATAGTTCCAATGGTCATCATGCTCATCTCATCTTGGATGTCATATCTCAGACCATTCATGTATCTGGCAAATTTTTCATCATCGCTTTTCCGATGACCTGCTCTGATGTTTATCTTGTAGAACTCTTTAGTGTATTCTTTCATTGACATCAACTTCTATCTCAAATTCTGCATCCTCCGAAATAGAGTGATTTGATAATATTTGGGTATGAATTTGGCTTTCATCTTCGCAACCATTCTATCCCAACTCTTGATTTTCTACTTGCCTTTACAACGTCTGTCAGCCTGCAGTTCATCCCACCATATTGTTGCATGCCCTTTAAGTCTTGTGACGGCATGTTTGACTTTCTTATCTTCCTCGACATCCTCATAGTCGAAGTATTTATCCAGAGTTCTAATCCAGTCTAGAATCTCTTCAACATCCAGGTTTCCTTCATATACTAGAATGTCCATTTTTTCTCGGGCACCTATCCTTGCAAGAACCCTGAATAGGCATTCTTCCGCAGCATCCTCAACTACAACTTCTTCTTCGTGTCCAACTTCATTTTCACTGTCGGCCTCACTGATATCCCCAGTGTCAACTATGCGCCTCTGTGCTGTCTCCATGGCATCAAGCCTAGCACGTAGTTTGCACATTTCTCTTTCCATTGTTGGATCAGGCATTGGCCTATCTCTTCTTCTCGGTGGCATGGCTAAGAAATTTTCCTCTTTTCTCTTCTACAAAAAGCGAAGAAATTTTTTTTTGCTTTGATACCACTTGATGTAGACTCCCGAACCCTCGGATTGAGGTCCACGTAGGATCATTTTAAATCTTCCCCTAAGTCAAATTGACTCTTTGATTTCCCCTTAGGGAATATCTCATTCGCTCATGGCATATCCATAGGTCCTTATGAATTGAGCCTATGTGAACAAACACCAGGCATCAACCCAAATCTCCTTGATGAAAACAACTTCACACCCTTCACTAATTCGGGACTTTGGGTATCACAATTCTCGTGATCCCTGTTGTCGAGTTTCTCGGTCCTCTACAACCGAAACCTGAAATGTCGATTCACTGAAATGTATTCAGCAAAGGTTGGCTTCTCATAGAACTTTCCGTCGATTTAGAATTTCGAACTTCGTGACTTCACACATCTAGATGCAAGGCTCCCAGTCCGTCGACCTCTAAACCCCGAACAGTCAACAAGGTTGACTCCACCTAGTTGATGAGGACAAGCCCCCTGTCTACTCAACCGCTTTCTATCTCTGATGTAGACTCCTGCCACCTGTCACTCTTCCCGGTTTTCAAGACTCTCGATCCCAAAGCATTGCCTCCTCCATTTCCCAATACTCGAAGTGCCAAAATCCAGAAACTCCACATCAATTCCTATCGCAACTCATGACTTTAGGACTTTTGTTTCGCTGCGCTCAACTCTTTGTCGTCAGGATCCCTGAAATGCCGAAATGATCTGACGGCTTGTGCAAATCACGATCAACAGTCCACGTTGATTCTGGGTCCCAGAGTGATGAGTTCGCCTACCTCTAACCACCCTGCAACTTCTTTGGATCCTTCTATCCTTGTGGTTTTGTGAATTATCCACAGAGAATTTTGACTTCTCATTGCTCCTGTGAAATGAACCAATGTTCTCCCTTCTGAATTTTATTTCTACTAGATGACTTCGACCCTCATCTCCCTTTGGGTACTTTCAAAGGTACCGACCCTCCTGAGAATTCACTTGCAAACTTAAATATTCAAAAGGGTTCTTGCTTGCACTCCTTGCGGCAAACTATCAAATACTCTTGGGTATTTGATCTTTTGACTCTGTGCACTCCCTCCAATAGTAGTCCTTTAACTCTCCCCTTGGTTGATAAGTTCTAATATTTAAACCAGCCTGTGCACACCTTACACAGCTTTTGTGCTTCACTTGCACTTCTATTGGAATGAGAAAAATGGTATCCCTCCTGAGCTTTCAGAGATAAACTCTGAACTTTTGTCAATGCACTCCTTGCAAACGTTTCACTGTACTCCTTGCAGGAAATTCTTTTACTCAGGAAGAGAAACAATTGAAACGCATTCTCTCTCTCTTAGACTTCAGACATTCAACATGAAATCCTACATACACACAGTATTAAAGCAAATGCATAATAGAGATAATAAACAACCATAATCATACCATTCAACATGTATATACAAAAAACATCATAACACCATGAGTCTGATTCAAAGATTCATATATTAATTCAAAGCTTCTATACATGGGTGCTTCTCTACAATTCTCTGCTACAACCCTCTTCTTCTGCTCTATGGTAATGTTACAACTCGCTAATGATACAAAGGTGAGGGTGTCTATATCCGTTTTCCCTCCTGCTTCCTAAATTGTCTAATCTATCATTCAAATCTACCTACTTTCATTAACTATGCATAAATGCCTTTTACATTGAAAGATGAGAGAAAATCGCTCATGATCTATTTACAACCTCCAAAATATAAATGTAAGGTACGTCTTCTTCCTAGCTATTACATTTATATCCGCTTCCTAATCTTTTAAAAACATTTGAAAATGTGAGAAATGTGTTGTTGCTTTTCCCAGCTGGCTTCCGCCTTCATGCTCGCTTGGTTGCTTACGATGCTCCTGCATCACAGTGGTACACTACCACACCAAGTAGCACACAATTACTTGATCAATGACATATAATTAGTGGAACACATCCACCACAATAGCATACATCTACTGTCAAGACACATACAGTCTCCATGGCAATCATATGATCTGATATCAACCTGCATAGAAAAACAATGTTATGATACAAACTGAATCATCTAGTCCATTCTTCCACTCCCATCTGTGAGATCTCGAAGAGCATATTCCCTTAGAGAGTAAAAAATCAATGATGGGCTATCTTGACTATTGTTCTTAGGCAAGGAAGAATACGTGTCCTGATTTCTGAGCCTAGACCATTCACCTATCCCAACCATTCCTCTGGCACTAAACAAAGTGCAACCTGGAGAGAATGAGTCTTCCCTAGGGAATGCTTATCTCTGATTGCTGAACCTGGACCATTCAACTATCTGGGTCATTATCCGACACCAAAAAAAGTGCAACCTAGAGAGAATGAATATGCTCTAGGGAATGATTGTTTGGACAATTTCCTAAGGAAATGATTGTCCTACACCAACCTCCAAAATAGACCATTCTTCGAAACTGCTTACAACTATGAGCTTTGAAAGAATGATTGTCCATCGAGGAGGACTAGTCTTCTTCACCACTACTAAGAGTGACCGTCAAGAAGAAATATTTTCCTAGACCATTCCCCCACATTGACCACAAGGGGAATCACTTTCTATGGTACACCAACAATCCATCGAATCATTTTCATTACGAAAATGACCGTTCAATCTGGACCATTTTCTGAACTAGAAAATGCCTATCCGTTAGAAATAGCAAACCACTTTTCGAACTGGAAAGAAACTTCTCATCTTGGACCATTTTTTGAACTGAAAAATGACTGTCCATAAATCAATAACACATCAATGCTCTGATCCAGGTGGATATCGATGGCCACCCACCTTTTCCAAATGGCTCAAAATAGTTTTTTGGCCATTTTGGCAATTTACTATTTTTAGCAGGTTTTAACTTCTGGGGCCATTTTGAGGGTCCAAATGAAGGTTTTTCGAGATAGAGGTTCTCAATGATATCCTAAGTCATGATTGATCCCCCAAAACGAATCTCCTTGACAATACCTTTCCAACGAGCTATCACACGCCTAAAACGAAGATCATATGCAAAAGTTACGACCCCAGGAAGTTGATGTACTCACTTACCCAAATGGGGCCCACATGACTTTTGGCACTTCATCTCCTAGGGTTAGGTTTTTGGATTCCCGTCTATTTTAAAAGGGCCTTTCGAGACTCATTGTAATCATCTTCTTGTGAATGTGAGTAGCCATCACATCTCTTCTC
>CBVK0101678542.1:0-15931 GCA_900067695.1 Picea abies | reverse complement strand
ATGCAAATGGATCAACTTTGCAACACAACTTCATTCAAGATGCATATAAATAGCAGCAATAAACAGTGAACATAAAACACATAACACAACAAATGATAAAGGAGTTCACCCCTCTCTTGGGCTACATCTCATGGTCCAGCTTCCAATGGATCTTTTGTATTATTTTCCCAAAGTGCTCAAATATGTTCTTTACAATGCTCAAAACTCCAAATAGATGGCTCCAATGGCTCCAGAACGTATAAAAACCCCTAGCTGGGCTTTTTTGGCACCTCGTTTGGCCAAAAATTGAAGAAGATAGGCTTCCTGGAAGTCCCCCTTCAAACTTGTTGTCTCTGTATCGACAAATTACACCCTTGTTGGCTCAACCTAGCCCCCACGCATATTTAAGCATTAAAACTCAACACCAGATGCAACCACATAAACGGTGTGAAATGTAGGACGGTTATGGGTGCACCTAGCCCCTAACCGCCAAGTCTGAGGTCATGTGGCCCATGTGACCACGCGCAAATGCAAACGGGGCTCTGTCCCAAAGGCTAATAGAAAAGGGACAAGTGGCGGGTCATTGGTTTTAAAATCTGTTTAAACCACATTCAAAACCAAATCCGTGCATGCACGCCAACGGAGTAACACAGGCTCATATGTTATTGTTTATACGACCGGGGGCTGGGGCAAAGCCCCAACCCAGTCGCACCCCAACTATCCACATTTGCAAATTCATATAATTTAAAAACTATTACATAGTAAGAACCAATATAGTGGCACAATGGTAGTGTGGACTTTGCAAAGGCTATGCATGTGGGTGGAGGTCACGGGGTCGAATCCAATAGACTCCAAATAATTTTATACAACCAACCAATAACAAGGTGCCATGTGTCGCAATGTCATTCGTCCACATCTACCAACTGTCTGCCACTCAGCCCTACCATGTGTCATACGGACTGCCACGTCAGTAGTCATATGGACTATATGGAGTGTATAATCAGCATCCCTTTTTTTGCATGTTTGTCATTTTGAACAAAACGTGATATCTCTCACTCCCGACGTCCATTTGAACCCAAATGAGTTGCATTGGGTTTGTAATGACGAGGCCTACGCTCCCATTCGATTTGAAGTGATTCCAAGCACTTTGAATTTTTGAGCAAAATTTGATCCCCTGGATCAGCAACAGAGTCCTTTTTAGGCTGAATTGAAGAGGGTGTATTATTTTGAGATTCTTTGGTAGGATTTCCCTTTGGAGGATTTGCAGGCACCTTTTTGTTTCGAAGATTATATTGTTTATGGAATTGCATGATGCCATTCTACAGCCCTGTCTGGTAATCTTCCTTTTCCATTGACAACCTTTCATCATTCCTGCATGAATATTTCATTTTCATCCATGAACTGATCATGTTCTTATTTATTCAAAAACACCTTTATTTCATCACCATCACAACAATGCATATTTTCTTCAAAAGTTTCATCAAAATTTTCATTTACATAATTATTTTGAAAAAGAGGTCTTATTTGTTGATCACCCTGGTTCCTCTGATCTCTTTGTATGATTTGTGGAACTGTTTATATCCTTTGATTCTTGGGTGGAAAATCAGATTGATCTATGGTGTTAGTCTTATTATCTAAAGACATCCTTTCCATGATTTTCTCCAGGGTCTTCATCATCAAATCAAACCTATCTTCTGATGACTATGAGGTTGATGGTTGTGCCTTATCTTGAACCTTTTTCATGTCCCTGTTAGATTTATATTTGATCTTTCCTGAAGCCATTAGATTTACTTCAACTTCTATTTCATCGCTCATCATATCATCTAGTGAAGTGGATCTTCTTTCCCTCAACAACAAAGCAAAATCACTTTCAAAGGAATCAACATATCTAAGTTGAGCAACTCTAGGAGGAGGCTTTACTTCAATAGGAATTGAGTTGTAAACTTTCATAAATCTAGCTAAAAACTCTTGTATTGTTTCTTCAGGTGACCTTCTCATGTTTTTTTACGAGGTTAGAACCTGAAGGGGGTTTTTCTTGTCACCCCACTTTGTAAGAAAACTCGTTTCAAAGGATTCAAAATTTTGGATACTAGCTACTGGGAGAGATCTGAACCATTTTATGACCTCTCCTGCAAGACTTTGTGCAAACAACATCATTTTTGCATCTTCATAATCTACTTCTTCTAGGTCCACAAAATCATTGAACCAGTCTAAGTGTTTTTGGGATGACACATTTCCTTCAACATCATACAACTTAACCCTCTAATTATATTCCCAGGGCAAATCATGTAACTGAGCAGGTAGAACAAGAGAGGAAAACCTAGCTTCCATATATGGAGTAAGAAATTGAAGTGGTTGATGGTTCAGAGTAGCAATCACAAGAGGTTTAATAGAGGAAACTAAAATTAAATCTTGGAACCTCTTCTCATCAAAGATGATTTCATTCAAACTGGACTCAAATCTAGTTCTGAACAGAGTTTGCTCAAATTTCAAATCAAAATCAAGGTCTTCAATGCTTTTCACTCCACATTTGGGCAAGGATATATCTTTCTAGACACAAAACTGGGCTTATTGGCCTTTCTTTTCTTTTGTGTACAATTTTCTCAGGATCATACACATGGATTATTGCTTTTAGGTCTAGATTTCTCTTGGTATGAATTCTCTTGGGAGCTATAATTTCTCACTCAAACTACTTTATGCTACTGGAATCTTTATAATGGAGTCACCGGGGTAGATTTAGTCTCAACCAGTAAGGTGTTTGATTCATTGTCACTGTTAGGAATCAAATCTAAAGATTTAAGTTGTTCTTTTCCTAGGGAAGATTTCACTTTCGATCCCCGAGAACGGCGACAGAATGTTAGCACTCTGTAAATTTGTTCGACTAATAAAAGAACGACATAGGTAACCTAAGAATAAACTTTATATTTGGGTACTGGCCTTCTCATCTTAGAGAGGCCTCTCTCCTGTCACTTGGTATTTAATAGATGAATTTTCTTTATCAAATCACTGGCTAGGTTTTTTTTCTTTGAAGGGTTTTTTATAATTTTGCGGGCAAGGAAGGGGAGGGACACTTAGGGCTATGGAGTCAAACTTCTGAAACAAATGGAAGCAATGACTTGTTGGTAGAAATCTCCAGAGGATAAAGGCTAAATGAGGCGATGAATTTGAGTTATAAATTGTAAATTTGTAGAGTTTAATAAGAAAGGGAAAAACATATAATTGTATTAGAACATTAAATAAATGAATTCTAACATTAGTTAGGAAGAACCTAACACAGTTTAAATTTATTCCATCGAGAGCATCAGAATATGAAGTATGGGCCTTTGAATATTCAATTTAAACAAAAGAAAATGAAAATGAAATCAGAAATACATGAAATACATACAAACAAAGGAGACAAAACTCAGATCACCGCCATTAGAATCTTTTCATGGAAACTTCAAGACTTTTGCATGTGTATTCTATTCAGCTTCAGAAAATTACATTCAAGTTCCGAAGAGATAATATCATTCCCTTGCACTTCTACCAACTTCTAATACATTTGGAACTCTTAATATTTATACAAGCTGAGTTCCTTCATTTTGAAACCGATTACAATGATTAAAATTAAATGTTTTAGTTTTGAAACCGATTACAATAATTACAAGGGATAGTTTTGGTTTTGAAACCGATTACAATGATTAGCAGGAAAACGTTTCATGATATGAATTATGGCTCCTCTGGTGTTTCAGTTTCTTTCTTCTCCACTTGTTCTTCTCTAGTCTTCCACGTGATTTTTCATCTTCAGTGACATCTGGACATCATCTACTGGACCCCGAAAAACTACATTTTGTCTTACCCAACCACATTATCTCCTTCCATTGAAAGTCATAAGGGATATCATAATCTATCATTTCCTTTATCAAAATCTCCAGGTCAATGTAGGAATCATATGACATGAATCGCAATCCAAAATTGACTTCTTTGAACTGATTCAAAATTTCAAAGTATGTGATCAGATGTTCAACTAATGTATCTCTTTTGGTATTTTCCTCCAAGGTTTCAAACTTGGAATGATCCATTTGACACTGAGTCAAGAGAGCATTGTAATCTTCTTGATCATACAATTTTCCTTTTCCATCCTAAAATGGTGGAAGGCCTTTGATAAAAAATTCTTCAAACAGATCCTTGAACTCTTGCACACCTTGCTCCATCTGTGTTTCCTTGGTTTGGACTGATTTCAACATGTTATGTTTAGCAATAATCCTCTTGGCCCAGATAATCAATGTAGTTTTGTCTTTAAATCCAATAGTCTGAAGGTCTACAATAGGAATGGAGTTGAGTATATTTATGGAATTTTGGGCCCATTCAAATGGTTTATTTCCTAAAGTTTCATTCACAATAGTGCACCTACTTCTAGCAGTGATGGCTATCCTATATTTATCATTAATTAAATTCAAATATATTATGAACTTGGTAGCTTCATCAGCTATAGAGTCCCAGATGATATGATTGGCCCCCTACAATAGGCCTTTGCCTCTTAATATCATCTTCAATTTATCTATCCTATCCTGCAAAACTTCATTCTCCTTTTGAAATTGAGTCATTATTTCATCCTTTGCCTGCATCTCCTGCTTCAATTTCTCTATGCTTCCTTTATTCCTTTGATTTCTCCTTCTTTCAGGCTAACTTGTGACATATCCTGGACAGGTCCTTTAGTGTTTGACCCATCTTCTACAGTAGGAGGTAAAAATACATATTTTCTTAGAAGTTATGTCTTCTCTTGTGACCATTTCACCTTTTCACATTCTAGTTACAACACCCTAGCTTTGTAGTACAATGTATCTTGATGAAGTGTTTCCTTTTCTTGTTCTAGAGAAACCAATTCTATTGTTTTTGGATGCTCTATGGTAGACATTTTCGATTTGTTCTTCAAGATTTGAATTAATTTGTCTTTCTTATCCAATGAGGACTTCAACCCTTGGGGGCCTTAAGATTCCATCCTCTTGACCTGATTCTACCAAGCTCTGCTAGATGCTTTTTCCTACCTCAACTACCCTTCTAATTTCATTTCATAAGATGACAACTTTGAATTCTTCAATCTTAAACTCAGGTAATTAGAATACAACATCTCACTGGTATTATTATGGAATTTGACCTTGTCTGGAGCACTGATGTTGTCATACCTTATCTTTGTCTCAGAGACTTTGTCTTCATCTACAACTGCAATGTTAAAGGTCTTCTTCTCAACATCTCTTACTCTGAACATAGAATATTTATGCTGAGAAATATTTTCCACTTCAGGGACTAAATCCCTCATCTCACCCAGAGCTATGTTTCCCTTCTCAGCATACTATTTTGCAAAATCTTCTTTAGATTGATAAACTGCCTCAGATGTTTTATCAAAGATGTATTTCTTGTTGCTTAAGGTTCTTGAGCTTCTTTCACTTTCGATTTTTCTTTCTTTTTCAACCTCTACAGAGCTAGTACCAATTTACACCATATCTAGATTTACTTGTTCTCTGGGCTCTTCCTCCTCTAAATCCACTATCTGTGGAGACTGTGAAATCTTCATCTTCTTAGGAGCAGTCTACTGATCAATGGTGCCTATGGATTTTGAACTGCTTCTCTTGTTGTAAAAACTCATCTTAGGAACTTTGACTATCAGTTTCTGAGAAGCTTGTTGTGTTTGACTTTGTTGTAGGGTTGCCTCCACTTTTCATGTTTGAGTTGGTTGCAATATTGCTTCCATATCAACACAACTTCTAGATTTTGCATCTTAACAAAACCCTCAAATTATTCATTCTCATAAGGGGCATGTTTGTTCATCAATATTCTCTTGGTTATGATTTGATGTGGATCATACCTTCTTCCCTGTAGCTGTGCAAAACCAAATTCTTTGAGATATGCTTGAATTTGAGATAAACATGATCTGGATTTGACAATGAAAGGGCCAACGATAAAATGGAACTTGAGTTTGGAGGATTTGTGCAACTTCAGGAAATGGTCTATCTCAGATATAATTCTTTGTCTGATGAATTCAAGGGAAAATATTCTAGGGGTCAGAAAAATAGGCAACAGATAAGGGGATTCATGGCAACCATAAACCCAGATTATTGTTGAGTGCATGAATAGTACCCAATCCCCCACTCTGTTCTCTGTATTTGGATGTAGATAGCTCCTCATGTCATCCAAAACTCTAGGTAGGCTGGTATTGAAAATCAAATTGTAAACATTGGACATGACTTTGTTGATGAAGATGAGAAATGTAATCATTTTACATTCAGTTGATACAAATGTTTCTTTAGGTAATTCTCTCTTATTGGTTTCCAGGAAAATCTTCAGAAGATAGGTGTAGTATCTAAAATGCCTTAGAGAGTTAAAAATCACTAGTTGTTTATGGATATTATCAACTATGAATTGATCAAAATTGATGCGAACTGACAAACCATACTCTGACTTTAAAAAGTTCAAAAGGAAACTGAGCATGAATTCGACTACATGTTTTTCATTTTCTAGACCTAAAACTTGACTTAATAGGGAGAAGACCCATTTTACTTCAATAACCATTATATTCACATTCATTGGTAAAGACAGATTCTCTGAAAAATGTTATGGTTTGACAATTGTCTGTAAAAATAGATTTTGAACCTCTGATAGACATTCTCTGTATACCCTAATTAGTGTTTCTTCATTGAAAGGTTAAGACATTGGAGAGAAATTCTGCTATACCGAGGGACTCTTGAATTGACAGACTCTCTACCCTACACATGACCTCAAACCCTCATTTATTCACAACAACTCTTTCTTCATGTGAATACTATTCGACACACCAACCTATAAATTCAGGAAAAGGGAAATCTATTTCGACAGCATAAGGGACTATGGTGGCCTAGACTACTTCAAGGAATGGTATACACCTTCCTACTTTATCGGATAGGTTTCTTCTGGACAAAGAGATGGGAGAAATGGTGATTTCGGTATCAAAAACGTTTGAATCTCGGTCAATTAGGGCTTCTTCATTCATCACAGGATCTTGTTCTATTATTGAGGTTATGATAGGATCCATGGTTGTGCTTAAAAATACCTGGAAATGAGAGGCAATGACATGCAGTTGGCATACTGTTGAGATGCAAGTGAAAGATGGTGGTCATGCCAAGGTTCAAATAGTCCAGTGTTTGAAAAAATAATAAAATAAATAACAAAATGCCCTTTTATACTTTTCCAAATTTTGAGGGCTTGGGAAAGTGGTTTGGGGAAACCCTCTTTTCACCTCAAAATGCTCCTGGCGGTGCCACATAACTCCGAACAAAAACCATGGTTTAGATTTTAGGCCCGCTCTCCAAAATTAACCTTCACGTAACTTCTTCCTCTGAAATCGCTCTCGACCATTGATCTTGAGAACTCACGATCCACTATGCGTTAGGCCCGATCAGTTTTTATCCTACCAAATTTATGCCTCTTCCTACCATATTTATCACCTTTCCTAATTTTTCAGGTTTCCAAACCGGTTTAGCACCTCGCCAGATCTTGAAATCTCGATTTCAAATAAAACATTTAATGGTCACTAACAAAACTGACACCCAAAGAGCTCAACCTTGAATGTATGGAACAAGAATCCACTAACATATAGTGGACACATATTTCAAGGGCACTCTTCAGTAGAGGATCCAACTTTATCTAGTTGTCAAGGCAGGGAAACTCCTACACCAAGGCAAGTCACCCAGGGCCAAATCTAGCAGAATTTTCCTCACCTGATGGAAGAACTCAACGAAATGGAGACCAATGCTTCCTAACGGGGGAGGATTGATCCAGTTGGCTATTGGTGGCCACCCACCTATTCCAACTGGCTCCTCTTGTCTATTTTTAGTTCAACACGTTCTTTTGTACTTATTTGTAATTGTGGGTTCTACACTTATGGGGTTGTATGAAGCCCCACACATATTCTAGGTGGATATTGGTGGCCTCACAGCTAATCCAATTGTCTTATTTTGTATGTTTTCATGTCAACACATCTTGCTGTACTTCTAGGGCCTTTTTGGAGGCCTAAAAAATGTTTTTTTGAATCGTCATAGTCAAACTGTAGACAAACTTAGATTTTGACAACGAAATGTGTAGTTCTATGAAACACCTTTCCAATGGTATATCATATGCCTAAAACGAAGGTCATATGAAAAATTTACAACCCAGGGAAGTTGAGGTACCAACTTATCCATAGGGGCCCACATGACTTTTGATGTTTGACATTTGACTTTTGACGTTTGACTTTTGACTTTTGAGTAAAAAATACCTCTAGAGACTCGCTGTAATTTATTATTCTCAGACATATGCACGTAGCATCCACATCGCTTCTCAGAGATAGCTACCTCCATTAAAGCGAGTGTTTTAGTTCTACAGTTTTACAGTTTCAGCCTATTTCATTATTCAATAGAAGATATTGTTTAGTGGATACTTGTGTTATTCTTCATATCTCTGTGTTTATTATATTCAGTCTGTTAATCAGTTCGTTCCACTCCTAAATTCAGATCATGATTACTCTCTTAGCCTCATTATCTATTTCTCTTGGAAATAATGCATATTACTATGATTTGATAATATTGGATCAATGATAGGTTGTAGGGGTTTATCCTTTCTTAAACATCTTAGAAGTTAGGAAATTATTAATGTTGAAATATAGCAGATTTTTCTCTTAGTTGTTGTGTGTAGGTGTCATTGGGAAACCATTGTGATATGCATGTATTCTTTCTCATATAATTGCACCAAAACCAACCATTAGAGAAGGCATCGAAAGTGTTTCTATAGGTTCCTTTATATTTTCTCTTTAAACCGTAACTTTGATTGAAATTAAGTGTTTGAATTATTTCTTATTTGTGAAAGGTATACAAAGATTAATATATACACTAGTATTGTTGGAGATACTTTACACACACCTAGGATTTATTTTTCCTAAGGTTTTCCCTATGTTTATTAGTCATTATTCAGTCTCCTATAGTTCTAGGAGAATATTCCCTTGATTTCACACTTCAATTGGATTAGTTGAGTGGATTCTTAATGCCACAATGGTTCCATCACTATGTAGCATTGGGATCATCATTGCTAATGTACATTTTCCTTGGGATTATCACTAGACTAGTGCATTAGCCTCACTTCACTTTGTTTTAGTCAGTTAACTAAAGACTGAGTAACTAGTTAACTCACACTAGGTGGCAGTTAACTTCTGTAACTGTTGGTGTATGTCCAGATCACTCTAGACCACCATTATGGTGCATTAGTTGAGTTATACAAATTATATCATGTGTAATTTATCATTCATTCATTTAGTTAATACAATTATTTGATTCTCTCTCTCTCTCTCTCTTCCATCTTTTCTCATTTCTTCTACAAACGTGTATGTCCTTTTATAGCTATATCTTATCTATGCAGGTTCATTCACATTTACATGGTATCAGAGCCAACAGATTTCTAGGAAAAGACACACCAAACTCTTTTTGCAGGTATCAAAGATTGAAGACAACGGGAAAATGGAATTTCCAAAAGAATTGATTCTTACACCATACAATTTCTTTGCATGGAAGGATAGGATGGTAATGCATCTTCGAAGAAGAGGATTATACGGGTTAACCATGGACATAGAGACTAAACCCACATCAGCGATAGAAAAATCCAAGTATGTTAATCGGATGGATGAAGCATATGGAACTATTTGTAGTCTTATTTCTATTGGAAATACTGAGAGGGCGGGTGAATCAATATTACCTCTTTTTAAACAATTAGACATTACTATGATATTTTATTAATCACCACAAGGATCAAGAATGGACTTGTATTTAAAACCAATTATATAAATATAATTAACAGGAATTACAAGGTTTTATAAAGAATAATATGATATATTGAAGGACACCAATCATTTTTACCAACTCTAGGAGACACAAATCCCCTTCCTCAGGGCACTGACCCTAGGAAGCACAAACTCCCTTGTTTTAGAGCACCAACCCTAGGAAGTAGCAACTCCCTTGTCTTTAGGACACCAACCCTAGGAAGCACCAAATCCCTTGTCTTTAGGGCACCAACCCTAGGAAGCACCAACTCCCTTGTTTTTAAGGCACCAACCCTAGGAAGAATCAAATCCCTTTTATTAACACTTTACTTAGTAAAGGATATGAATCCTTCCTGGCTCCTCCCTTCCACCCTCACTACATAAGTATCATCAATTCTTCTTCTTTGGACTCTGCTTCTTCTTTCCAGCCTAATCTGTACTGGAAAGATGCATCCTCTTCATCATTATTTCTTGCCTATATAGTATTCCAATTGGTGTGAGAGTTGAATCATTTTGTCCCTATGTTTGGACCATTACACCTCTTCATTTAAATTAAGAGTAATATCATTTGACTTTCAATTTAGAATTAATATCTCCTTCTATTATTATTCGCACATTAACATGAAACATTTTCAATTTAGTAAGAGGGATTTTCATAAATCTATCACAGGTATGGATTGATTTATTTTAACTCGATCCCATGCATTTTTATTTTATTCATAAGCTTATGTTGTGTCCCTAGTTCTCCAATAGATCTTATTTAATCTTTTCAATTATCTTTCCAATTCATTGGATGTATGTGATCACTTAATATCAATCAGGACAAAATCTAGATCTTGTCTGGTTCAAAGTTTCTTCCTGATAGAGGAAACATTCTTCCTCTGTATGTTAAATTCTCATAGACACACTTTCAGGACCTCTATTCCATATGACCATAGGTGGTGTCTAAGAACTATGCCATATAAGTGCTTAATCACTTATCAATATTGGCATTCACGTTTTATTTGCACATTTGAGATGGATGGTTCTTGTTGATTTCGGGACTTTGATGTTTCGGGACTCAGGCCATTGCAACTTTCCAACTTTTCCAGAGAAAATTATGCCAAAGGGTGTATCAACACCCCCTTCTTGATAACCTTCATATGTCCAGGATCTGGGACCATAGAATTAGGCACAAAGGAGCTCCCGCTCTCCGGGTATTTGACTATTCGTGACTTCGGCCTTCGAGGCTTCGGGTAGTTTTTTTGGTAGGATAAGCTAGATATCCCCAAAGGATGTATTCCCATAGTGAATTTTATTGTTGACATCACTATTGACATGACACTAGTTGAGTGGCTGCCACGTGTTACCCTAATTTGTGACTTTTACAGTCCTTATATGCCACATTGACCTTGACACTTGTTACCATTTGATTGGGCCACATGTCATATTCTTTGTTTTCCACATGTATTACTTCATGACTTTGGTACTTCGTGGCTACAAGATTTTTGGAACTTTTGTATTATCCTTCAATTATTGGCGAAGTGCCAAATAGATCTACCACCGTAGATTTTCAACTTGTCTTGATCCTATGGAATTCATTTATTCTGAAACTCCGGGGTTTTGGAGTTCTTTGTTTATCTAAGTTGTTTATCGCTAGAGTAGGTCAAGGTCGGAGTTGAACACCTTCTTCCTTGGCACACTCTGAATAGATCAATGGTTGACTAGATTTCCTATTCCTCCTCTGATCTGATGGTCAATGGGGGTTCGTGACTTTGAGGCTTCGGCCTTTGGGTAAATTCTCCTTTTCACCGGAGTGGTCAGCGCTAGGGTTGACCGGATTTTGTGACTTCGAGGCTTCAGCCTTCGGGAAAATTCACCTTTTGTAGACTCATTTTCACCAAAGTGGTCAGCATTGGAGTTGACCGGACTTTGTGACTTCAGGGCTTTGACCTTCAGGTAAATTCACCTGTTCTAGACTCCTTTTCTTTGGAGTGGTCAGTGTAGGAGTTGACCATCTGATCCAACGAATCGTGTTGCTCCCAAGGAGATATTAGATCAACGGTCTGCATTATTTATTTTAATCCAAGACTCCATGATACTTTGGCTTACACTTTCCTTCCACTAAACTCAATCGGATGGTCGAGAAATCATCTGAAGTCCCTCCTTGATCTAATGGTTAGTGAGATCATACAAATCTCCTGCTTCAAATATGACGGTTGATATTTAATCCTTACCAAAATCTAACTTTGTCTTGATCTAACGATCTTGGATTGTCCTGAAATAATGATGAACATCTCATGTGTGTCATCTCTTATAAGATTCGATTAATGTTCTTCCTTTTGAGCTTTGGGTTTGTACTAGATTCTTCTACACCTTGTTGACATCAATGATAATATTATACCACTATGTCCAACATTCTCCCCCCTTGGCATTGATGGAAACCTTTTATTTGAAATATTTTTATTTTTTATGCTTATCAATTTCCTCCCCCTTTGACACCAATGGAAGAGGGGATATTTCTTCGCTCCCCCTATGGAAATGATCTCCCTAACCATGTGCCCCTTTTCTTCTGTTATGATTTTTATGTTTTTATTGAGGTATGTGAATTACTCCCAATTTATGTTGAACTGTAAATGTGTTGAACCTGCACAAAATAGATCTAGCTAGAAAATACTACACACATTTGCATAGAGAAATTGAGAAAGAAGAATAAGGAGAGAAATAATAGAAGAATTCTCATTAACCGTAATGAATAATGAATAATTTACATATGATACACTCTATATAACTCAATGAATTCACACTAGAGGAGAACCAATGTTCCATAGTGGTGGTCTAGAGTGATCTGGACACACACCAATAGTGACGGGAGTGAACTTCCACCTAGTCTAGTCTCTCAGGTAGTTACGGGAGTGAACTGCCACCTAGTTGAGTTAACTAGTCAACTAGTCTTCAGTTAACTGACTGAATAGAGTGTAGTGAGGAGTATATCAAGGAATCAAGGGTAATCTACCATTCTAGTGATTATCCCAAGGTAAGTGCGCATTAGCATGGTGATGATCCCAATGTTGCATGGTGACAAAACCAATGCAACATCTAGACTCAACTCAACTACTCAAATTGAAGTGTCGACTGAAAGAGAATATTCTCCCCTAAAATATAGGAGACTGGATAATGATTAATTATGACTAATAAAAAAGGAAAAACCTTAGGAAAAATAAATCCTATGTGTGTGTGAAGTAACTCCAACACCCCCCTGAACATCATTATGGTGACAATAAAGAATGGGTCCCGGCTACCCCTCTATACTCTACCTTGATTGAAGATAGAGCAATGGCGGTTTGTTTCTTTCTCGACCAATAGATAGGTCTGGAACCAAGACTAAGTGAGTAACCAGATGTGGACTTGCGATCAGTGCTATCACCATCCTAGTCAAAATCAATAAACCCGATGAGATATAATGTAGAGTCTACTTCATAATGAATCCCAAAGGTGACAAAGCCCTGTACGTACCGAAGGATATGCTTTGCAATATTCCAATGTAGCTCATGCAGGTCCTGCAGGTCCTGCATGAACTTGGAAAATGTGCCAACTTCAGAGGAGAGGTCTAGTATGCAGTGTGTGAGATACAACAAGCTCCCCACTAGCTGTCTGTACAATGTGTTGTCAACCAGTGGAGTCTCCCCACCATCCTCAAGTTTTAATCCTAATAGGAAAGGATTCAATGTAGAATTGTAGTCTGTCATATGAAATCTCTCAAGGAGATATCGTGCATACTTGGCCTAAGACAATTTGATGCCTGATGCATGCTAACTGATCTCAAGTCCAAGGAAGAAGTGTAGCAGATCCATGTCCTTCAACAAAAAGCTTTCATGTAGAACCCTCTTGACTGTTGTTGGGCCACTAAACTGTCATTATTTCTACCATTTCTTGACACATATTTCATCCATTTCTACTATTCTTTATCACATCATTTATCATAAGTTATCATATAATTCCATTTTATAATTATTTATGCTCTTGTGGATAAATAATATTTGTTCTCCTTTATTTTTAATAAATTGAAGATTATTATGCATGATTTTGCTGATAATGGTTTATTAATTAATTTTTTATAAAATCACTCACGATTTTAGCCTCCAAGATCTCTTCTGGACTACAAAATTCATTTTCAATTTATAATCAAATATTCCAACTCAGAAATCTGTTGGAATAAGAAGTGACAGTTTTGCGTTGGATGTTTCGAGCAACTGAAGAAGAATCTAGAAAATATGAGACATGGGTTTTGTGAAGAACGGACCAATTCAGCTTCTTTGAGGAATATTTTACAAAATTCGATCTAGATTAAGAGAAAAAAAAAAGTTTCTTTGAAGACAATTTTCTCAGATTTGTTGTTGTGGCCATTTTCTAAATTCTTCCAATTGCAATGTCATATTCTACTTGTTTTGTCTTAATGATGATGGAGAGATATTCCATATTTGATATTGATTATTAAGATTAGGTAATCAATCCAAAATTATAATAGGAAATCATTTTTTAATTTCCCTTTCCCCTTGGTGTATTTAAATGAAAACAGATTAAAGGGAGAGGGGGGAGAATTATGGAATTGATGGAAAATTATTGAATTTGAGGCAAAGCTAAGAACTTCATTCTGGTGTAATTATTTCTCTCATATATTTTAATGAAGGAAGATGTCCATTGAGTTTTGCATCTATTATTTGTAATTTGATTTGAATTATTTTCAAGGCATAATTGACTCTTTGGCAGGTGGGCCCACTGCCCTGGACGAGGTGATGCCTTGAACATCGAAACTAGTTTAGTTGTGTGCTTGTTTCTTGAATTTCAATTTATGTTCCTTAAGGTAAATTTCCTTTTCTTCAAGTAATTTGTTGGCTACTGTATTTTCCAGATTTGATATTTCCTACAATTTCTAGATTTCATTTAATTTATTTATCTAGATTAGCATTTGAATTATGTTGGGTGCAATAAGTTAAATTTACAATTCAGCAAGGTGTTTTTTTACTTTGGTGTTGATTCAAGTTGTGTGATTAGCATTAGTCTTCTTTCCTGCCACTTGATTTCTTCTTCTTAAATTTAGTATTGATATTTAAGTCTTGCATTTTATTTCTTGTTGAATGAGATTGATAGTGTAGAACATAATCATGTAGGATCAATGTTAGTCGTGGGTAGTTTATTGTATATATTTTGCAGACTTCCTTGAAAGAAAAGGATGTTACTCGGTTGATAGTTAATGTACAGGTGACTAGTTGTTTCTTTATTAAAAAATTAATTGTCCCCAACAACTGTCGTAATCGTTGAATTCGAGAAACCGATTATCAACAAATCATCAACATACATAACTAAAAGTAGAAGTAAATCAGTCATCCTGAGCATGTAGACATTCGGGTATGATTTAGAATGTACACAGTTATTTGACAATAGGTAGGATTCCATCTTGGAATACCATTCCCTCGAAGCCTACTTGAGGACATAAAGGGACTTCTTCAATCGACAGACCAAAGATGAGTCCTGCATAAATCCTTGGGGCTGCTCCATATAGATCTCCTCAGAGAGATAATCATGAAGAAATGCATTCTTCACATCCATTTGATGGACTTCCCATCCCTTGGTTGTTGCAATGGAAAGTGCCAATCGTATGGAATCCATCTTCCCTAATGGAGAGAAGGTCTCATCATAGTCAATGTCATGCACCTGCTGAAAGCCTTTGGAAACAAGCCTGACTTTGTATCTTCTAATGTGTCCATCCATTGTTCTCTTGGTCCTATAAACCCATATGCATTTGACAAGTTTCCTCCCAGAAGGAAGGGGAACTAGATCCCAAGTCTGGTTCTCGAGGAGGGAGTTGTACTCCTCTAGCATGGAAGATTCCCAAAAGGGATTTCTAGTAGCCTTTCCATAAGACTATGGATCTGAAGACTGAACCAAGAAAACATGCCTAGAGGGAAATGGTTCACTAGTAGTGAGTGCAACAAGAGGATCCTATAAATAAGATTGAGTCCTCCTAGTATCGGCTGGATCACTAATGAGATCGTGTGCATCTTGAAGAGTAGTTTGTGCCCACTTGGGCCTCTACTCCAGCTCTGCACTATGTTAGGTCCACATATTGTACCCTTTTTGCCCATACTTTTTTCCATTGTTATACCCTTCATC